>RJWJ010023742.1:10402-25433 GCA_004363605.1 Indri indri | reverse complement strand
GCCTGTAATCCTAGCTCTCTGGGAGGCCGAGGCGGGCGGATCGTTCTGAGCTCAGGAGTTCGAAACCAGCCTGAGCAAGAGCGAGACCCCGTCTCTACTAAAAATAGAAAGAAATTAATTGGACAGCTAAAAATATATAGAAAAAAAAAATTAGCCGGGTGTGGTGGCGCATGCCTGTAGTCCCAGCTACTCAGGAGGCTGAGACAGTAGGATTGCTCGAGCCCAGGAGTTTGAGGTTGCTGTGAGCTAGGCTGACGCCACGGCACTCGCCCCAGGCAAGAGAGTGAGACTCTGTCTCAAAAAAAAAAAAAAAAAAAGGAACCACTGCCCTAGACTGTCTCTCAATTTGACTTAGTTTTCAGTCTTTTTGCTTTTTGTCAATCCTGTTAATCCATTCTTTCTTCGTATGTCCATGCATCCCATTTTCCTTGTCTAGGATGTTCTCTCCTCCACTAGCCCTAAGGTCTTATCCGGTCCAGTTCAAGATTTCAGCAATCTGTTCTTTGCACTAGTATTGCTCAACACAAAATCTACATCACAGTTTAATCCTTTATCTTTTGTTATTTGCTCTTATTTCATGCATGCGACTTGTATGTCCAATAATGTAAATGCTTTATGGCAAGAATTGTGTTTTATTTTCTCTGCATCTCCCACACACAGAGCTTAGTATAAGACTGAACATATATTTTATGTTTAATAATTACTTAACCCGTGAATGGCCAGGTGCAGTAGCTCACGCCTGTAATCCTAGCACTCTGGGAGGCTGAGTCGGGAGGATCGCTCAAGGTCAGGAGTTCAAGACCAGCCTGAGCAAGAGTGAGACCCCGTCTCTACTAAAAATAGAAAAAATTAGCCGAGCGTGGTGGTGTGCACCTGTAGTCCCAGCTACTCGGGAGGCTGAGGCAGGAGGATCGCTTGAGCCCAGGAGTTTGAGGTTATTGTGAGCTAGGCTGATGCCACGGCACTCTAGCCAGGGCAACAGAATGAGACTTCTTTTTGTCTCGAAAATAAATAAATAAATAAATAAATAATAATTACTTCACTGGGCCAGACATAGTGGCTCACGCCTGTAATCCCAGCACTTTGGGAGGCCAAGGCGGGAGGATTGCTTGAGGATAGGAGTTCAAGGCTAGCCTAGGAAACATAGTGAAAGCCCATCTCTACAAAAAAAAAAAAAAATGTGAAAAATTAGCCGGGCATGGTGGCATGCACCTGTAGTCCTACGTACTCAAGAGACTGAGGTGAGAGGATTGCTTGAACTCAAGAGTTCAAGGCTGCAGTGAGCTTTAACTGTGTTACTGCACTCCAGCCTGGGCAACAGACCAAAGACCCCCTCTCAAAAAAAAAAAAATTTACTCACTGATTGATTTGTGTCGTAAGTTCATAGATTTTGGTGGTGGGATCATATGTTTTTCATTCTGTTCATAACTAGGCATTGGTAAAGGTAAGAATTGCAGAAGTCCAACTTCTGCCTTCAGTCTTACATGAAGACACTACGACTCTTCTGTCTGCAGAGAGAATTTTGTCTGTCATATCTTTCCAAATTTTGCCTGTCTTAATGCACTCAGAATTACAGGGCAATGATTATTATAGCAGATGACTACATGGAACAACGCACATGATTGCAGCCTTGTAGTTAATGGCAAATGGTAGCTGATTGTTTCATTCTGCCTTAGAGTGAGGACGTATATAGTAAAAAACAATTTGATGCTGACTGCTGCTTCTGAAGATTTCTTATACTTCAAGTGCCTCCAACATTTATGACTCTGGCAGACAGTCAGAGGACATGCAACATTTCATTTCGCTCCATGTAAAAGGATGCAAATTTGTTTCTTCGGTCTCTGCTGCTATTACTGAACAGAAGATGTGGCTGCCTTTTCAGGTTCAGATAAAAAAATATCTTGCTTAATTTTATGGTTGCTTGGGGTTGTGGGATTCATAAAATGTCATTCAAAGTAAAACAAAAAATATGGAAGTCAATCATGTAGCTCAGCGATTTGCTTTTATATTTGACTTTCATAAATGTTACAAAGCTCAACAGTGACTAGAGAAGGTGTAGCAATATCCCATCAATGACAGTGATATGTTTTCAGTGATCTCTGGATTGGTTCCCTATAATAATGTGGTTTAACCTTGATCACAATGAACCAGAGAAGCAACACCATTTTATTCCTTTATCTTAGATACTAGAAAATCCTGAGTTTCAGTGACATATATTTACTTGTTAACTTTCAAAACTTCAGACTTTTAAAAAAGTGCCTTGGGTGTATTTTTGCAAAACACATAAATAATCTAAATATCTTTAAAAACAACAGCAGCATGAAAACAGGAACCAATGCTATCTTAAGCTTGTTACAACCTTGCCTTGTAGTAACATAAAAAAAGGAGTTTCTCTTACCTTCTTATTCCCTGTAGAGCTGAATACGAGCTCATGGGTCAAGGAATTATAAAAGGTAGTATCACAACATAAATAGTTCAAAACAAATATTCAGTAAATATTTGTTGATGCAATCATGCCCAGAAGGTTATCTGGTACCCCTGTCTATAAATGCAGAGTCTGGACAGGTTCTAGTATTGCTCCGTGGCTACCTGTCTGAAACTTTAAGACTTGAGGAGGAAGGTTCTCCTCAGTCTGGAGCCACCCTGGAAGATCCAACCATAGATGAAAAAATCATATGGATTCATGAGTTACATATCCAAGTATACCTAGGTGTTTATATTTCTTTAATATAGTCCCAAAATATGTCATATAATATTTATAATATAAATGTTACATCTTAAAATAAGAACTATTAACCGTTACTATATGCTTGTTACTTTACATGCATTAACAAATTTAATCCTGACAATAGCTCTATAATACAGGTAGTATTAATAGCCCATTTTAAAGATGAGGTAACTGAGGTACAAAGAAGTTATTTAAATTTCTTAAAATGAATCCCTCTTTAGGTGTATACTAGAGATGGTTCTGTTTTCTTAGAAAAGCATATTTGAGAAAAAACCACACTCTTTTCTTTCCCTCACTTAATCATGTGTAGATACGGAGACCACATGACTACAAAGAAATTACCATCATTTCCTTGCTGGCAGTATGTGTAATTGGAGGCAAAGAATATGGGCAGAAATTAGCAGCTTCTCCAAGCGCTTGTTTTTCAAACATGAACACATAAAAGTGTTAGGGAGGATAGGAAAGGAAGGAAAAAGCAAATGTTACAGTCTTTTCCCCACAACCATACTCCTCAAGCAAGGAGTTGAAGTTGACCTCCTGGGCCACTGATTACAGGATTCACAGAAAAACCGGGTCCTTTCTAAAGAATAGATTCCCTTTTAATTTGGGCCTTAGAAGCTGATGGTAGATATAATAACAATTTATTTAAGTATATGGTCTCCAGAGTAAGACTATAATAAGTTGGGCTGAAATCCTAGTGTCATTACAAACTACCTTTATATCCTTTGCCAAGTTATTTCATCTCTTGTTTTAACACTGAAAATTACTTTTATTTTTGTTAATTATATGTAAATACAAGTGACTTAAAATTTAAAAAGGGGTTGGTGGGAGAGAAAGAGAAGAGAAACAGAATTGCATTCTAGAGCATGTGACATAATAAGGTCTGTCCACCCACTGAGACTAGGCGACTGTAGCTCCCTGGCATCCATGGACAGGTCTGTAAGCAGAGCTCATCCGCCACCACGCCTCCTGGGTCAACTCCACGGTAACATTCCTGAATGATGTTGATGCCTGCGATGTGCTCATTTTCGGCGGCTTGTAAGAGAATGTGAGAACTGTGATAGCTCAGCTGGGGAGGCCTGGGAAGGACCTGCAGAAGCAGCACCACCTCTCACAGGAGAAAATGCACAGAAATCCCAGTAAAAGGAATACGGAGTGCCGTGAGAGTGAACTCACTGCGCTTTCCTCCTGGCTCTGTCACAAACTGGGTGTCCCTGGACAAGTCACTGAACCCCTCAGGCCTAATTTCTTTAAAGCTTTCGAAAGTCAGAAGTAGCTAACCAGGGAAACCCTTCACGAACCATCATTCTGGAATCTTGTGAGCTCAGAATCAAATCATTAGTGTCATATAAGGTGGTGGGCACGGGCGAGAGCAGTGCAGCATCTGAAGCGCAAACTCTCCACATCCGACTTCACCTCTCTAAGCAACGGTTTCCTCCTCTAGGAAGATAGGGGAAGAGATAGGTAATAATGACACCTATCACATCAGAGTGTTACAAGGATTATTTGAGATACGATGCATGTGAAATGCTAAGCCCAGAACCTGGAATCTGGTAAATGCCCCAAAAGTCACTTATTAGCAAAGGGCATTCCAGGTAGAAGAGCAAAATAATCAGGGGTCTGGTATTAGGTATACGAGGGTGAGTAACAATAGATAATACTGGAAAGGATTCAGTATGGGTCATGGAAGGCCCAGAACATCATGCTAAAGAATTGGGACTTATTTTATAGTCACTAGGGAGGCACAGAAGATTTGTGACCAGGCAAGTCCAAACAGCATCAAATAGAGTTTCAAAAAGAAGTATCGATTTTAAAATGAAAAAGTAAAGCTGGGCATGGTGGCTTACACGTGTAACTCTAGCACTTTGGGAGGCTGAGGTGAGAGGATCATTTGAGGCCAGGAGTTCGAGACCAGCCTGGGCAACATAGCAAGACCCCATCTCTACAAAAAAATTTTTTACATTTTTAAATGGAAACATAAATCAATTCCTGTAGGTAGCCTGAACTCACAAGGGTGGTCATATTATGTCATCCTAGACCTTTGGTCACCTCTGCTTATGACTGTTAATATATTCAATTTTATTATTATATATTTATTATTACAATAATAATCCACATTTAGATATTATACCTTTTACTGAAATCTGAATGTGCTATTAGACTTGATATGAATCTGCAATTATGGACAAGCAGCCATTGTTACTCTGACATTACAAATTGTTCTTCAGAGTTGGACAATGCAGAGGAGTAAAAGTCAAATGAAAGCAGTGGTTCATTTATTAAAGGGAAGTCACTACCCGATCCTGCAGGGACCAGGAACGCTGGGCCTTACTTGCCAGAGAGGACTTGAGGATCATCCTTGAGACGGTCCTGAGACCAAAACAGAGAGTCAAAACTGGGGAGTCAACCTGAGGAACACTAAGTCAAGAGAGAAGAGGAAATGGGGAGGACAGAAGAGACAAGCCATAAATGGAAGGAGTGGATTGAAAACCAGAGGAAAAAATAGGTAAAGAGCTAAAACCAGAGATGAGACTACAACATGCAACGGTGGAGAGCAAAGGTTTCTGGGAGCGTGCAGAGGCCCGCCTCGGAAGCCAAGGGCAGGGTCAGGCATAGCAGCTTTGATCCAGGATGATATGGATCAGGGGCTCATCTGAAGTCTTATCTCGGAACATAGTGAGGGAGGCTGTTTATAAGCCCTGAATAAAGTATGAAATTATGGGAACTTAGAGGCATGACCTCATACTTGAACTGTGGAAGCTTGTCGGAGGAAGAATTGTATCTCACAGTCAGTGATTGAATGGAAATCGTTTTCTCCAGGAATCATGACTATTGTGATTTTTATGCTATGAAAATATTTGCAGACTAGTAGGCCTAAACCATTCAGAACTGCATTATCTCTCATTCTCACCACTGTCCTTAGGAGAGAATGAAGGAAAAGGTCAGTCAAGTTCTTCTTACTGATGATTTTTGAAATAGTATTTGGCACAGTGGGGAAACAGTTATGTAAATTATAGCACATCAAACTGATAGAATTTCATAGAGCATGAAAAAGGGTATATATGAAAACTGAATTAAAATGGAACACTAGCACCACTCTGGAAGATGGCTGACTAGAGGCATCCGGCACTCGCCTCCTCCACGAAGAAGAACCAAAATAGCAAGTAGATAACCACACTTTGAATAGATAACCCAAGAGAGAATACTGGAATTCAACAGAGGAGTGACAGGAAACATCAGAGGTACAGAAGGACAAAACTAAGAGGCAGCCAGCTTGGCCAAGATGGGCTGGGAGCCTGGAGAGACTCCCCAGGGTAGGAAAGGGTAACTCAGTGATCCCCAGCAGTCGGCAGTCCCACTCCTGCAAGCCTAGCCATGGGAGAGCCCCTCAACCCACACTCCCTCCTCAGCAGCAGGACCACTGTGCACTTGCATGCGCTCCGAGGATGAACTCTCCCTGCTGCTGCCACTGCCACTGCTGCCACCATGGCCACCAGTGAAGGGGCCAAAGCATATGCTTCCCAGAGCCTGAGAGCTGCCTGCCTGCTGCTAGGGCTGCTAAACAGCAGCCCCACCCGCCAGCAGCAGGCTGCAGAGCACTCGCATCCATCCTGAGGACAAGGTCTCCCTGCTCTATGCTGCTGCTACTGCCACCACACAAACACTCTACCGGGGGGCCTAGGGATCACCCTACCCTGCCCTCCACACCCCAGAGGGGCTTGAGGATAGACACGCCCCTCCCCCAGTGCCCAAGCATGCCACCTGAGGGCCTGAGGATCCCCCCATTTCATGCACCACCCCTGGTATCTGTGCGCTCCTGCTGGGGACCCGAAGACAAGCCTGCCCAGCCTGTGGCTACCATCACAGCTGGCATCCACTGGCAAGTATCACTTAGGGGTCTGGAGACCAACCTGTCTAGCCTATGACAGCCGCCACTAACACAAGTGCATGCCATCTGGGAGCTTGACGGTTGTACTGCCACTACTACAGCCATTTCCCATGCCATGCATGCTGCCCAAAGGACTGAGGACCTGCTCACCTGCCCAACCCACCACTGCCAATTCTGGCACCCAAGCAAGCTACTTGGAGGTCCCAAAATCAAACTACTTGGACCCACTAACACTGGTGCCCACTTACACCACTCAAGAGCCCAAGGACAGGCATGCTCGGCCTGCTGCTGCCACCACTGGGGGCCAAGGACTGGCCCTGGCAAAACTCCATCACAGCCAACTAACAACTGCACCTTAAGCCACCGAGGAAATATCAGACAGTACTGACACTGTTTACAGCCAAAGAAGCCATGTGGAGACCATGCTACTGCACATACCCAGAGTCAAACCTAAAGTGCCCTACACAACCAACCGCATACACACATCTCGAGGAAAAAACTCTTTGCCTCCAAAAGCCAATCCAAAAAATTAGAAGTGACTGTTAACACCAGATAGGCATATATCAATATAAAAACACAGAAACATGAAAAACCAAGAAAATATGAGATCCCCAAAGGAACATAATAATACTCTAGCAACAGATTACAATGAAGAGAAATTTGTGAAATGCCCCCAAAGTAATTCAAAATAATGATATTAAAAAAGCTCAGTGAGATACAAGAGAACACAGATAAACAATACAAAGTTTTCAGAAAAACAATTAAAGATATAATGAGAAATTCTCCAAAGAGATACATATAAAAAAGAACCTAACTGAAGAATTCAATGAATAAGGTATGAAATTAATTCAAGAGCTTCAACAATAGACTAGATGAAGCAGAATAAAGAGTTTTAGAACTTGAAGAGAGGTCTTTTGAAATAATCCAGTCAGATAAAAAAAAGGAAAATGAAAATGAATAAAAAACAATGAAAACAGCCTACATGATATATGGGACACCATAAAGTGAACAAACTGGAATTTTGGGTGTTTCAGAAGGTGAAGAGACGCCCAAAGGCATAAGGCCTATTTAATGAAATAATAGCTGAAAACTTCCCAAGTCCAGCAAGAGAATGAGACATCCAGATACAGGAAGCTCAGATATCCCCAAACAGATACCATGCAAATGGGCTTTACCATGGCACATTACAGTCAAACTGTCAAAAGTCAAAGACAGCCAGGCATGGTGGCTCACACCTGCAATCCCAGTGACTGGGGAAGCTGAGGCAGGAGGATTTCCTGAGGCCAGGATTTTGAGATCAGCATAAGCAACATAGTGAGACCCTGTCTCTAAAAACAAAAGAAAAAAATTAGCCATGCATGGTGGCACATGCCTGTAATGCAAGCAACTCGGGAGGCTGAGGCAGGAAAAGCACCTGAACCCAGGAGTTTGAGGCTGCAGTGGGCTCTGATTGCACCCACTGCACTCCAGCCTAGATGACACAGCAAGCCCTGTGTTTAAAAAATAAGAATTTTAAAAACAGCAAAAGAAGAACTACTACTCACTTATAAGGGGGCTTCCATCATACTAACAGTGGATTTCTCCAAAGAAACCTTACAAGCCAGAAGAGAATGGGATGACATATTCAAAGTGCTAAAAGAAAAAAACTGTTAGCCAAGGACACTATACCCAGCAAAGTTATCCTTCATAATAGAGGGCAAATGAAATCTTTCCCAGACAAGCAAAACCCGAGGAAATACATCACCACTAAATTGGCCCCACGAGAAATGCTTAAGAGAATCCAACACCTGGAAGTGGAAGGATGCTATCCATCATCATTAAAACGCACAAAAGTATAAAACTCAATGGTAGAGCAAACACAGAATTGAGGAAGAGAACGGACTCAAATGTTACCACTGCAGAAAACCACCAAACTGTGATGATAAGCAATACGAGAGAAAGAAAGGAACAAAGGATATAAAAAACAATCAGAAATCAATTAATAAAATGACAGGAATAAGTCCTCATGTATCGATAATAACCACGAATGTAAACAGATTAAAAATTTCACTTAAATATATAGACTAGCTGAATAGATAAAAAGAAAAATGACCCCACTATATGAGGCCTACAAGAAACTCACTTCACCTGTAAAGACATATATAGACTGAAGTAAAGAGATGGAAAAAGATATTTCATGAAAATGGAAACCAAAAGTGAGCAGGAGTAGCTATACTTATGACAGCTAAAACAGACATGAAGTCAAAAACGAGAAAATGAAGCAAAGAAGGTAATTATGTAATGATAAAGGTATCAATCCAGCAAGAAGATATAACAAGTCTAAATATATTAATATATGCACCCAACACTAGAGCACCCAGATATATAAAGCAAATATTATTAGATGTAAAGGGGGAGACAGGTTCCAACAAAATAATAGTTGGGGACTCTTGCAAAAACTACTTTCTGCTTCTAGTCTTGTTATCCTGTGCTATAAGCTCCATACTGCAGTTAGAATTATTCTTTCAAAACAGAGTTTGAATCACATCATTTTTTTTTTCAAAAATCTGCCTATAGATTTAAGCCTAAACCCTTACATGTCTTTTCACATTTTCCATGATCTGACCTTGCCAGAGTCATCTTTTACAAGATCCTGCCACTTATCTTCCACTCCTGTAATTCCTGTTTGGAGCTAGGTCAGTCTGTTTCACACCTTCTGGCCTTTGTCCCCTGCAATTCTTAAGCCTGAAATGTCTTGCCACTTGTTCTCTAGTCACTAAAATCCTTATCCTTTGGAACCCAACTAAAATACCAGCTTTTCCATGAAGCCGATCCTATTTGCTTTACTGGAAATTAACTTGTTCCTCCCTTTCTGCTCCTACAGCAGACTACTTTGGCTTCTTTTATAGCACCTATTTCAAACTTCCTTATATCATAATGATTCGTGTTCATGACAGTAAACTTAACTAGACTATAAGTTCCCTGAAGACAGAAATAGTGTTGTGTTGATTGCTATATCCCTGGAGATTTGATAGTACCTGAAACATCGAAGATACTCTTCTTTTTATAATTTCAGAATTTTACAGGGGTACCCACATTTTGGTTACATAATTTGCTTTTGTACAGTTTGAGTCAAAGTTATAAAGGCGCCCTTCACTCAGTTAGTGTTCATTGTACCCATTAGGTGTGAATTTACCCATCCCCTCCTCCCCCTCCCACCTACTTGATTTACCTTGAGTTTTACTTCCATATGTGCACATAAGTGAAGATACTCTTTCGAATTGAATGAAATCGAATTTCGTGACCAGAGACTGACCAGGATTCATCCTTCGTTGCCTCTTCCCAGAACAACTACAGGCCCCAGGATACAGTTTGGTTATAAACAAACCTGTACCTCAGAGCTGTTCTTAACCAGAATGTGTTCTGTTGGCTCTGACATGCAGACAAGTTAAGAAGCCAAGTTCCCGGCCCACATCTCTGTGTTCCTTCTTTTCTCTAAATGAGCCTAGTCTAAGTGCAGGGAGGCCAGAGGAAACAGCAGCAACCCTGTCTGAATAGTGACAAAGGAGTGATTCATTTATCAACTAGCTGGAATTTGGACAGGGATTCAGAGATCCATCTGTTGAAATCCATCAGCAGTATGTTGCCCTGGGCAGCCAGTCTGCTGTTAGCTGCTTACTAATTTTAGGTTGTTTTGCTCTTCTCGTAAAGGTTCTCAGGTTAACTTATGGACCGTATAAAAAGAATCAGAAAAGCCACTACAAATTGTAGGACTAGCATTGACTCGAGAATCAAGAAACCTGAATTCTAATCATGATTCTGCTACTAACTTGTGATGGAATATACTTACTACAGAAATAACTTACTCCCTCTGGGATTAGTTCCTCTAATTTGTAAAATGATGAGGTTAGACCAAGTCGGATCTAAAATCCTCTCATGTTGTGACATTGTGTAGGATGTGACTATAATAGTGATCACGGTGAAGTAGTAGGTGCTCAACAAGTTCTTATTGAGTAACTGTGTAAAAATGATTAAATGCTTGAGTTTGTGGCATAGGTTGTAAGTGTCAAAGAAATTTAAATAAAAGAAGGTTTAGAGAAGCAGTGAAAAGGGGGAAGGTATTCCAACCAAGAACTTCATTTCTATGTTTAACTTTGAGTTTTAGGGTAAATTCTTCAGATGGTTCCCAAAGGTCCAGAATATGGATAATTATTTTATTACTTATTTCTGTGATTTTTATTCTTGCTATTTTCTCCTTGATTAATGAGGGGGTAAAAGGAAAGGAGGGAACAAAACTTACATTTATGAAAAGCCTTCTGTATGCTAGGAACTATATATATAGTATCATATTTAACCTACACAACGACCAGAAAAGGACTTTGCTATTTTAGTTTTTACAAATGAAAAAACTAAGTCTCAGAGAAGTTCTGTAAATTCACCAAGTTCACTTTCCCAGGAAGGGGCAGATATGGGACTCAAACTCAGATCTAATTAAGTCCAAAACCTTTGCTCCTTTTACTACTATGCTACTTCCAGCCAACATGTTTCACTGAAGACATTCTTCTCATACCACTTTAATGTGAACAACAACCAGGTCCTCAGAGTTAAGGAGCTAACCAACTCATTCACATAGACCTTTCACTCAGTGAGCTTATTTAAAACTCTTGGGGCCGGGCGCGGTGGCTCACGCCTGTAATCCTAGCACTCTGGGAGGCCGAGGCGGGCGGATTGTTTGAGCTCAGGAGTTCGAGACCAGCCTGAGCAAGAGTGAGACCCCCGTCTCTACTAAAAATAGAAGGAAATGAATCGGACAACTAAAAATATATGGAAAAAAATTAGCCGGGCATGGTGGCGCATGCCTGTAGTCCCAGCTGCTCGGGAGGCTGAGGCAGAAGGATTGCTTGAGCCCAGGAGTTTGAGGTTGCTGTGAGCTAGGATGACGCCACGGCACTCACTCTAGCCCAGGCAAGAGAGTGAGACTCTGTCTCAAAAAAAAAAAAAAAAAAAAACTCTTGGTACCTTGAATATAATTCCTGAAACTTATCCTGAGCTCTGGAAATCCTGATAAATTGAATAGCTTTGCTCTCAGATTTCCCAACATACTATTTATCCATCTCCAAAAAGGAATTAAAATGGCCCTCAAACATTGTAAAAAATGTTAAAATCACCCGTAATTAGATAAACTCCAATTTAAACAATATTTGAACATTCTTCACCTATCAAACTGGCACAAATTTAAAAATATGACAATATGTTCTGTTTGTTATATTGTGGAGAAGTAGGTACTCTGATATATTACTGGTGGGAATTTAAATTGGGACAACTCTTCTAGAGAGAAATCCGACAATATCTAATGAAACTAGACATTCATTTGCATTTTGACCCAGCAACCCTACTTCTAGGAATCTACTCTGAAGATACACCTCCAACAACAAGAAAATACATATGCACAGGTTATGCATTACAATGTTGTTTGCAATTATAAAATATTGAAAAACCTAAATGCTTACACATAGAGTAGTCAGATAAACCATGGCACATCCAAACAATGAAGTACTGTATTAGTTATACAGTTTTGTGTAACAAGGACCACAAACTTAATGCCTTAAAAAACATGTATTTATTATTTCAAAGTTCCCGTGGATCAGGAATCCTGGCACATCTTGACTGGGTTTTCTGCCTCAGGATCTCTTACAAGACTGCAATCAATGTGTTGGCCAAGGCTGGAGGTCATCTGAGGCTCTACTGGGGAAGGATTGACTTCCAAGCTCACATGGTTGTTGGCTGGATTCAGTTTTTTGAGGATTGTTAGACTGAGGGCCTCAGCTACTTGCTGGCTATCAGCTGGAATCTGTTCGCAGTAACTAGAGGCCTTCCATAGTTCCTTGCCACGTGGACCTCTCCGTATATTGGCTTCCTTCATCAGTGCTATCAAGGGAGAGATTTTTTTCTATATATTTTTAGTCGTCCAGCTAATTTCTTTCTATTTTTAGCAGAGACGGGGTCTCGCTCTTGCTCAGGCTGGTTTCGAACTCCTGAGCTCAAACAATCCTCCCGCCTCGGCCTCCCAGAGTGCTAGGATTACAGGCATGAGCCACCCAGACAAAGATTTTAAATCAGCTGTTTTAACTATACTCCATGAGATAAAGTTAAGTACTCTTTTAATTAATGGAAAGAGAGAAGTTCTTAGCAGAGAAATGGAAATGATAAAATAAGAACTAAATGTAAATTTTAGAGCTGAAAAATACAATATCTGGAAAAAAACCCACCTGAGTAGATGGGCTCATTAGCAGAATGGAGACGACTAAGGAAAGAGTCAATGAACTTGAAGCTAAATCAAAAGCAATTATCCATCTTGAAAAAAACAGAAAATTGAGAAAAAGTCTCAGGGACCAATGAGACAATATAAAAAGTTCTAATAGTCATGTCACTGGGTCTCAGAGGTGAGGAGTAAGAGCTAGCAGAGAAAAAAGTATGAAGAAATAGTCACTGAAAACTTCTTGAATTTGGTGAACAAATTTACCTATTCAAGAAGCTCAGCAATCTCCAAAAAGGATAAATTCAGAGAAAACCATGTCTAAATATGTTATAATCAAACCAGTAAGACCATAAACACTTTTTAGAAATCAGCTAATTAAAAAGGATGTATTAGATACAGTGGGACAATGATTTGAATAACTGGGATTTTCATTAAAATCTACGGTGGTCACAAGAGAGCAATTTTAAAGTGCTGAGAGAAAAGAACTGTCAGAAATCCAGAATTCTGTATCCAGAGAAAATATCCTTCAGGAATGAAGGTGAAATAAGGAAATTCTCAGATGATAGATAACTAAGAGAAAGCATCAACAGCAGACCTATTCTAAAAGAAATGCTAATGGAAGATATTCCATTTCTTGTCTTATTGCATTAGCTAGGACATCCGTAAGATGGTGAAAAAGAGTGGTGAAAGGGGACATCCTTGCTTGTTCCTAATCTTAAAGGGGAAGGTTCTTGTCTCACACTTATTAGTGTGGTGTTAGCTATATGTTTTGTGTAGATATTTTTACCAAGTTGGGGAAGTTCCCCTCTATTTTGAGTTTGCTGCAATTTTTTATCATGGATGTTGAATTCTGTCAAATATTTTTTCTGCACTTAGTGATATGATAACAACACAAATTAAGTTTCAGAACAAGGAATATTACCAGAGATAAAGACGGATATCACATAATGATAAAAGTGTAAAGTTATTAAGAAGAAATAACAATACTAAATGTGTATGCATCTAACAGAGCTTCAAAATATATGAAGCAAAATCAGACATAAATGAAAGAAGAAATAGACAAATCTATTATTATAGTTGGAGACTACAATAGTCTTCTCTCAGCTACTGATAGAACAATTAGATATAAAATCAAGAAGGATTATCAAAAACCCGAGAGACATTATCAAGTATGTTCACCTTACTGACAGTTATAGGACAATACATCTAACAGTAAAATATACATTCTTTTCAAGTGTGCATGGAACATTCACCAACGTAGTTTGGACCATAATCTGGGCCATAAACAAAACCTTAAGAAATTTAAAAGAAGTGAACTTATACAAAGTATGTTCTCTGATCATAACAGAATTAAAATAGAAGGCAATAACAGAAGGTTATCTGTAAGATCCCCTCTTCTTTCTTTTCTGTCTATATCCACTCCCTTGATTCCATCCAGTCTCATGGCTTTAAATATCAACTATACACTGATGTCTCTCGAATTTATATCTCCTGCAAGAACCTACTTCCCTAAACTTGAGTCATATACTGTATCCAATTTCTTACTTAACATCTCCACTTGGATATCTAATAGGCATCTCAAATTTAACTTGTCCTAAACTGAACTCTTGATCTGAACCTCATCCTAAAACCTGCTTTATCCATAGTCTATCTCAGTAAATAGAAATTTTTATCTTCCTCTTACTCTGGTTAGAAATCTTGGCATCATTCTTGACTTTTTTTTCTCCCTTATCCCATGGGCAACCTGCCAGCAAAATTTATAGGCTTTATCTTTCAAATGTATCAAGATTCAACCACTTCTCACCCCCTCAAGCCAGGTCCAAGCCACTATTATTTCTCCCCTGGATTATTACAATAGCTTCCTAACTGGTCCTCTCATGCCTACCTTCAACACGGGTCTCCTTCCTTCTACCTCTTAACGTGCCAGAGTGATCGTGTCAAAAACCTAAAGTGTATCATGTTACTCCTCTGCTTAAAACCATATGATGGGCCGGGCGCGGTGGCTCACGTCTGTAATCCTAGCACTCTGGGAGGCCAAGGCGGGCGGATCGTTCTGAGCTCAGGAGTTCGAGACCAGCCTGAGCAAGAGCAAGACCCCGTCTCTACCCCCCCCCCAAAAAATAGAAAGAAATTAATTGGACAGCTAAAAATCTATATAGAAAAAATTAGCCGGGCA
>RJWJ010023742.1:0-10302 GCA_004363605.1 Indri indri | reverse complement strand
ATTGCCTATCTCCCTGCCAATTAACTGTTACCTCCACGAGGGCAAGGATTTTTCTGTTTTGTTCACCACTCAATATCTAAGAAGAGTATCTGGCACAAAGTTGGTTCTCAATAAATATTTGTTGAATGAATGAATAAGTGTCAATGAAGGGAGGGAGCATATGGGCACTTCTGGGATGGGAGAATAGGGTATAGAAATAAAAGGCTTAAGAACTCTTTATTTTAATCACAAATTGGGCACAAACCAGCTTTGGGCATGTATATGGGCTCAGGTGTGCCTCAGTGCCCAGTACTGCTTTTTTCTCCTATCATCTAGTCAAGTAATTAGGTATTTAATCCATAAATCATTTGACTTGGGCCATGACAATGCTATCCAATGGCCGTGGGCATAGGCCCCTACTCACCAGATCTAAACGAATTGGTGGATTTCCAATTCCCTCCATGTTCTACCAACTGTTGTAGCCGTATGACTTTGCATGCATGTATGCCTAAGATTAAGGGGAAGAGGATGAGGTTGGTGGGGGTGGTGTTTGGAATATAACTGTTGTGGGCCTGGAGCAAGAGCCAGAGTTCAGCCCCAATCATTATTTTGCTCAGAACTTTAATATCCCACTCAGAGATCTTCTACAGACATGCCATTGTACAAATATCTTTTTTTTTTTTTAAGTTCAGAGTATTACAGGAGTACGAACACTTTGGTTACATCAATTGCTACAAATATCTTAATAATAAAATAAAATCTAAGATCTGCAAGGAACCCTGAAGCCCTATTTCTACATTTAATGAATGAAGAAGCTGAGGCCCACAGAGGGGAAGAAACTTGCCAAAGTTCCTACATATAGCAAATGGAAGAAATTGAAATCCTTGCTTCTTGCATCCTAGTCTGATACTTTTTCAAGTAGGAGATATTGATTTCTTTCTTGTGGAGTATCACAACTGATGAGAACCCCTAAAATCAGCAGAAATATTTTAACAGCAGCCAAATGCAATATAATATGTGGTGCCTATATTTACCCAGGGAATTTCATCTCAGCAATAATTAAGGGATATGCTTTGGGACTTTTGCAAGCAGGTACATGCTAGTACACGGTCTTCTAGCTTCATTTTTAACAAATCAAAGCGAGACCACGTTTAATTAATCTCGTCATTCCAATTCAGTGGTAAGTAGGTCTGATACTGCAATTCGCAAAGCAGGAGTTTAATCAATTGCAGTATTGCCTCTTTCCTCTTGCTTTTTTCTTTTAACAGAAGCATCAAGTTTACACAGGTGCTTTGATAATGGGGTGATTTGGAATTATGTTTCTTTCTGTTACAGGTTGGGTGTCTCTGGAAACAGACTCTGTAGTAGAGATCTGTGTACAGGAAGTTTATTGGGGAGGGCTCTTGAGACTAACACCTGAGAGGGAGTAAAAGAAGCAGGATTGAGTAGGAGGAGCAGTTGCAACCGACTCAGCCAACTTCATGAGGAGTTCTGAGGTTGGGATGATCATTCGGAGATGTTTCAAATTGAAGCAAGAGCGCTGGGTCTTTGTATCCTCACATGGACCTGTCAATGATGCCGTCTGCCGTTGAAGAAGAGAAGGGCGTACAACAGTAAATAGAGCAGATCCCTCGACCTAGGACAATTCCTGGGGAGGGAATTAGTTGTGAACCTTGGCAGGCAACATTTCAGGCAGCTACAGGCATGAGTGCTTGAGTCCTTCATGGAGGATGAGGGTGGCACCCCAGAGTACCCACCACACTTTCTCTCCTTTAGATTTGGCCCCCCTCTACGTCCCCACACCACTATCTTCAAATGGTTTCTTTCACTCATTCTTTACCTTAGTCTTGGCACTATTAACCCTGTCACGGGCTTCAGCAGAATTGGGCTCTCTTTTTTGGTTTTGCAATATGGCTTTTGTTGATAATTAAGATCTGCAGGCAGTAAGAAGTGAGAGGCACTGACCAGCAGCCGTAAGTCGGAAACCATAGTACCTCAGTTCTTAATATATAAATTTTACAGGTTCTCTTTTATGCCTTTTATACCTTTTATACAAGGGATACTCTTTTATACAAGATGTCTGTCCTGCCCCACACACCTTGCCAGGGATTGTTTAGAATCTCCAGAGAAGGCTGCTTTGTACTCACAGCTAACTTCATAAGGCTGGAAATACGTATTTGAAAAGTGATAAAAAAATTTTTGAAATCCTGCAATTTATGACAACATGGATTAATCTGGAGAATGTTATGCTAAATGAAATAAGCCAGACGCAGAAAAACAAATAGTGTTTGATCTCACTTACATGTGTAATCCAAAAAAGTCAAACTTATAGAAGCAGACAGTAGAATGGTGGTTGCCAGGGGCTGGTACAGGGGCGGAATGGGAAGATGTTGGTCAGGATACAAACTTTCAGTTATAAAATGATTAAGTTCTGGCCATCTAATGTACCGTATGCTGACTATAATAATACAGTATTATACACTTGAAATTTGCTAAGAGAATAGATCTTAAGAGTTCTTACCATATACACACAAAAAATAGTAACTGTGAGATGATGGATGTATTATAGATTTATTGTGGTAATCATGTCTCAATGTATATCAAATTACAATGTATATCAGTGTATATCAAATCGTCACATTATATACCTTAAATATATAAATATATAAAATTTTTATTTGTCAATTACCTCAATAAAGCTGGAAATAAGCAAGCAAACAATACTTTTGAAAGCAGGGAGAGCAAATAGTAAAGAAGATATATATTTGTAAAGATACCCAAATAGACATTTTGAGATTCAAGATAAGAAGCAAGGTAAAGTATACATCTGAAAGGCAATACAGATATTCATTTAGAAAGAAAAGTGAATTAGAGTATTTGTTGAGAGCATTGGCTATCTTTTTTTTTTTTTTAACAGATGGGGTCTACACTATGTTGCCCAGGCTGGACTTGAACTCATAGGCTCAAGTGATCCTCCTGAATAGCTAGGACTATAGATGTGAGCCACTGTACCTGGCTTCCTTTTAATTAATGTATTTTTGCTCATAAGCAATTTAAAATTATACTGCTGTGGCTTAAGAATCATCAAAGTCAAATTGAATTCAATGTCTACTCCTGTACTTACTGCCTGTGTGACATTATCAAGTTACTTAATCTCACTAGGTCTCAGTTTTCTTATCTGTAAAATGGGGATAATAATAGGGCCTACCTCCTAGGGTTGTTGGAAGCTTTAAATGAGATAAAGCACATTGCACGGAAAATAGGCTTTACTGTTAATTCTCTTTCATCTTTTCCCAACTCTACTACTTGTGATGTGACTTAGGCTCCTAAGTCTCAATTTGCTCACTTGTAAAACAAGAATAATAATACCAGGCTTAACTACTCCACAATATCAAATGAAATAACCTGTATAAAAGTGTTTTATAAAGGCACTATGTAGATGAATGTGAGGGATTCCACTAGTACATGCAATTAGTTTGCTGTTTCCCATAATTTTTAGGGATCGTTTCACATTTAGAGCTGAAAGCCTAAGATGAAGTTTACAGTCATCTTAATTATTGCAGGAGAATTTTTCCAACTCTTTGCTTTATGCGGCTTTGCTTCCAACTCTTTGCTTTATGCGGCTTTGTACCTTCGTCAAAATGTGGGAAGCAAGAGGGCTAAACTCAAATATGCCAATTCTGCTAACTGTGAATATCTATGGTGAAGGTTTCCATGCTGCCTAACATTATCCTTTGGTTTTCAAGAACCGTGCTATCCACGACCTCCATAATCTCTATAACCATGGAGAATTTCAAGATCTTCACTTATTTTTCTTTGTGTCTGTTCTAGCACCTAGCAACATGCCTGGCAAATATTATAGTAAGGGCTCAATATTTGTTAACTAAATTATTTCATGAATCTGTAGGTATGTGTAAAGAGGACTGAATTTAGAGTTAAAAGATGAAGTTTCCTAAGCCAGGCCCGGTGCTGCATTCTAGCCTGGGAAACAGAGCGAGACCTTGTCTTAAAAAAAAAAAAGACTAGGGTTCCTGTCTTGGCTCTGTTACTTTTTGGATATGTGACCTTGAACAAGTCACTTTAGGAAAAAGAATTACACAGATATTGTCTGTAAATGGGGATTGGTAATCCTCAAGCTGTTTTGGAGAATTAAATAAGAGAATGTATGTGAAACTCTGTAAATTATAAAACACCAAACTTAAGGTGTTATTATGATTAATCATTAGTGAGTTTTGCTTTAATAGAGCCTTAAATAATTAAACTGGATAAATACACATGGCAATACTTATTGGTTAATATAGGCAAGTGTATGCACGAGCGTTTCCTGTGAGAGTGAAAACACAAGACACACTGGCAATTGTAATGTTCTAATTTGTATTCTGTGGCATTGAGAATAAGGCCACTTGTCTGATAAGACACTGAATGGAACTATAATGTAGTTTTGGTCCTGAGATATCTTACAATACCATTTTAAATTCATTACTGCATTTAAATTACCGCTAATGATAAAATATTGTATTTCAGTATTTTCCCTTAGAGTATTCATTGGTAAAGTAGCCATTCCATTGTTCCTGCCCACTTCAAGTTAGCAGATACAGCTTTTCAGCCCAGAGACCCTTTGATTTGTATCATGTGCTAGGTGAAAAGATGCACAGGCTTTCAAAAGTGAGTGAGATTCCAATTCTAGGTTACAATTCTTATCCAATCGAATTTAAACTCTACATTATAATTACAGCTATTAATAGTGTACTGACCTGGAGGATCAGGTACAAGCAGACAAAGAGAGAAAAATACCACTAATACCAATCCCAAAACAGCAAACAAATAAAAATGGAAATCAGAAAGCCTGATTCATTCAAGTTCCACCGAAGGCCTGAATATAACTGTTATTTGCTACTTACGTTTCTCTGAATCTCTGCATGTGTAGGTTATGTTTCTGTAGGGAAGAAGAAATTTTAAGAATTGGCTTTTCAAAAGGCAAAATAGAATTACAGAATGTCAAAATTGGAAGAACGTTTGGGGGTCAAATACTTAAGGCATCTCACTTTACATATGGGAAAAGTCAAGTCCAGAGAGGGGAAGGGACTTGTTAAATATTGCTCAATAAATTTTTTTTAGCAGAATTAGCAGGTCTCTGATTTTCAGGTGATAGCTCTTTTTTGTTTTATTTCAGCATATTATGGGGGTACAAATGCTTAGGTTACATAAATTTCCCTTGCCCCCCAGTCGGAGCTTCAAGAGTGTCCGTCCCCCAGACGGTGCGCATCGCACTCATTATGTGTGTATATACCCATCCCCCTTCCCATCTGCCCTTTTAAAAAGGAGCCCGTAAGTCACTCTTTCTCAAAGAGTACCATTTTAAAATATCAGAATTGCTGGGTTGCTTGTTAAAAATATTCTTGGGTCCCATCTCAGATCTACTGAATCAGAATCTCAAAGTGGGCCATGAGAGCCTGCATCTTAAGCTCTACAATTTTCTGATACATATCACTTTGAAAAGTACTGCTCTAGACACTCTTACCTCAGGCCGTTATAGTGAGTCCACACACTAAAAAAAAAAAGAAAAAGAAAAAAAAAGGCGTCTTTTCAAGTATTTGAAAGAAACAGAGTGATAGTGGATCTGAAATGCTTTCAGAATCCCCATGGTAACCTGTAGGGCCCAACCAATGAAGACAAGAAAAGCTTTAGCGATCAAGCACACTTGGGAAGCTGCAGCTTGTTGAACAGGCTAGTAGAGGACAGGCTCTTTAGCAGCCTGCCAGGCATTCTTACTTCCTCCTCGAATTCCAGAGACTAGCTAACTGAATTTGCCGTTACTGAGGTATAATTTCTCTGTAAAGTTACGAAGTCTGAAAACATGGGCCTTGTGTGTGTAATCACCCCCAACTTCTTCTGGCTCTACCAATCACCCACAGATCTGAATGCAGAGGCTCTAGGGGTCCCCCCGAAGACCCTGCTACCAGGCACCCCTTGCCTCGCCACACACGCCTGGCTACGTGTGGAAACGCACACAGCCGAGGTGACTCAGAGGGTTAACGAGCAGCGCGCCGCAGAGTGGCAGCGAGAGGAGCCAATAAAAGTCTAGGCAGGCAATGCACCTCGTATGGGCGGGCGTGGGATACCGGGTGCCAAAAGGAACCAACGGCTGCCCAGGGGTGAGAGGGCAGCCGGAGTTAGAGGTTCTGAGGAGGCGGGCGCGACCGGAAGCATCCGCCTCTTTCCCCCCCCCCCCCACCTTTATCCTTAGCGTTTGGTAGCAGCGGGGACTTCCCGGGGCCCAGTGTATGGCCACGGAGGTCGGAGGTGTGGACTCCATGCCCTGTCACGACCAGCAAGTAATCTCTGCCTCAACCCCAAGCCCGGAGTCACTGCGACCTGGAGACCCGACCCCGGACGATGACGGGGTAAACAGCGCCTCCATGGCCAAGCTGACTCTCCACACAGGGCATGCCACTGCTGGCGTGCCGGCCGAGCGGGACCCTGAGGCCTGCGGTGGCGCCAGCCTCAACTCTGAGGGCAACCGTGGTAGTGGTGACTTTACCAACTGTGAAGCACCAGCTGGCTACCCCCTCCTAGGGGACTGCGAACTCTCCCGGCAGATCGGGGCGCAGCTTAAGCTGCTGCCTATGAATGATCAGATCCGGGAGTTGCAGACCATCATCCGGGACAAGTAAGCAGAGAGCGGAAGGCGAAAGGAAAGTGGAGGGTCTCTCGAGCGTGGAGTGGGCGGGGACTGACAATAAAAGGGCTAAGGGGTAGTGTTCTATTTTAATCTTTCTATTGAAAATTCTTCTCTCCCCGCGTGTGAATTCCCACCCTAACATTGGACTTGGCAAACTTGTCTTCGGAGATTGGGGCAGGGCCTTTTCCTTGAGGTGTGTGTATGTAGAGGGAAGGGGTGTCATATGACTCAAGCCGCCACCCCTCTCTTTCCTAGTCCCTGTGTTTAACATCCCTTTGTGTAGGGAGGAAGCCTTTTAGGTAGCCCAAGGCCTCTTTGTCTCTCTGAGTGACACGAGTCCTTGGCCATTGCAGGATGGTAAACGCCCCTGTGCTATCCGCCCAGTGCCTGTCCACGTGGTAAATCTATAACCGAGAAATGGTTACTACCCAAGGTTATGCCCTACCGCCAATCACCGCAGGCTTACAAATAGAAATGAAGCGATTTCAAGGAAATTCTCTTGTGCTCCTTTGACCCTTTAGTGTTTGCTGCTGCAGATATGTCATTTTCTCTAAGGTCTTTTAGTCTCGGAATTGAGGTTTACTTTGTCACATGAAAGCTTATCATCCAACTCTTACCAAGATTGTTTTACTGTAAACTTACAGAACATAGTTAATGAGTCAAAGGGAGCCCAAAGGGGCCTTTGGCCCCTCAAAATCTCACAAACCAGTGTAACCGGAACTTTATGTTAAAATACTATTTTGAAATTTCTAAACCCACATTGTAGATAGGTTTTCTCAAGGGAAATATATACCGTGATGAGCAACAGCTGCTTTCTTTATTGGCAACACTTTATTTTTTGCAGAGACGGGGTCTCACTATGTTGCTCAAGGTCTGGAACAACTCCTGGCCTCATAGCGGTCTGCCCTTGGTCTCCCAAAGTGCTAGGATTACAGACGTGAGCCACCATGCCCAGCCCATTGGCAGCACTTTAAATGAGTAGCTGCAGCATGTCACAACATCCCTTTTTCAGTGGTGGGGCATGCCTTGATCTTTTAAAAATGGCTGCTGAATGACAGGATGCCACTCCCTAAATCAGACTCGAGTAACTTTTTCTTCATTCTGTTGTAATAGGCTTCTAATTTGTTTCCCTGCCTGCAGTTTTTCTCTCTTCCACACGCACCCACATCTTACAGTCTTATTAATATACATTAATTACATTTTGAATTTCATCGATGACTTCCAAATAGTAGATGCTCAATTGCTAAAGGTTTTTTTCTAGCTCTTACAATTATATTAATGAAACTATAATATTTAACTGTTTTTAATGTACTGATATTGAAAACTACTGTGGTCATGTGATCTAACTGATGAAAAATAGGAAGCATAGGCTTGTTAGTTGTGGTGGGGCAGCTAAAATAAAACTTTTCTGTAAAATAAAGAAAATGTGATGACGATTCTTGTTTCTGTAGAACAGGAGTTACTAAGCTTGGGTCTTGGACCCCACACCTGTTAGATGGATTTCAGGGCTTCAATCAACCCTCAGAAATTATCTGGGAAATTTTATTCGTATATGCATTTTAATGGTTTTTAAAAATAGCATCTTATTGAGATATAATTCAAATACTATACAAGCGTTTTTTTTTTTATTTCAAAATCTTAAGGGGGAACAAATGTTTTAGGTTACATGGATCATTTTTGTAATGCTTGAGTCCTGGCTTTAGGCATGCCTGTCACCCAAATCGTGTTCATACAATTCAGTGGTTTTAAGTATGCTCACTGCTGCGTGACCATCACCATAATGTTTTGGAACATTTTCATCACCCCAGCAAGAAACCTCATACTGATTAGCAGTCACTCCCCATTTCCCCTCAACCCACCCAAGTAGCCCTAGTCAATCACTAATCTCTTTTGATTTGCCTATTCTGAACATTGCATATCATACAATACATGGCCCTTTTGTGACTAGTTTTATTTAGCATAAAGTTTTCAAAGTTCATCCTTGTTATATCAGTACATTATTCTGTTTTATGGCTGAATGACACTCCATTGTACGGATATACCACAATTTGTTTAACCATTCATCAGTTGATGGACATTTGGGTGGTTCCACTCTTTGGCTGTAACGAATAATGTTGCTATGAACATTCACATAGGTGCCTTTTTATGGGGCGAGGATCCCTTAGCTTTCGTTAGAGTTTACAAAGGGTTATGATCATGTAAAGGTTAAAAACTGTTGCTGTAGAGCTTGGAAAGGGCATGGCTTTCAGCATTCACATCAGAAAAGCCTGAGTTATATGTTCATAGTAAACCTGGGTGTAAGTGGAATCTTTTTTTTTTTTTTTCTGAGTTTGGAAGGAGACAGCAGGATCCAGACGAGGGATCTTAGGCAAGATGTTTAGCATCTCTGTGCTTCATTCAGATTTATCATTTGTAAATGAGGATTTTGGTAATATTTCATGGAGCTCCTGGGGGCTAAAGCAAGATACTGTCTGTGAACATTTGTTATAAACTGTGAAGAGCTGTGCACATTTAAGGCATTTCGAGCCTTCATGTTTGGGTTCGTGCATGCTTCTGACTGCATCCGTAAGTGCTGTCTTCTTGAGCTTTCAGAAGACAGTAAAAAGAATTTAACTGTACATGGAACTCACATTCTTATTTTGAAAATCAATACTTAGAAATCCTAGATAATTTTTGTCCTGCTTTGTTATAGTATAGAAAGGCCCACTATAATTTTTGATAATGAATTTATGCTTATTTAGGCTGAGGACAGTGTTTTAGTTTTGCTTTTGTTAATCAAATCAGTTGACAGAGGCTTTATCTTCTGTTTCTTTATCTTTAAAAAATTGCCATCCCCTCACACAAACAAGACCTGTTTTTTTGGTATTATATCTGCTTTTAATGAGAAAAATGGTAACAATGTTGATGGCAAAAAAAGCAAAATTATTTTAACATTTCTACTTCAGATTGTTTACATGGGACAGAAACACAATAAATTTATTTCACATTTTCAGCTATAACCCAGGGTCTAATTCTGTCTAGAGATTGATTAAAAAGATATACTGGGTTTTAGCCTTTCTAGGGGGCTGGTGTAGGTTGCCTATGGTAAAAGGAGCTATATTTACATGGGTCTAGTTCTGGAAGGTGCCATCAGTTATACCCTGTTCTCTCCAGGGCTTATGCTCTTCTCTGTTTTGATGTGACAGCAAATGTGTGCACTATGTAACTGTCTAATAATAGAAGCCACTGGAGTACATTTTTTCTGTCATTATTCCAGGTCCTTAGCATATGTCTAGTGAAGGGATTGCATTGTGAATTGACTCTGGCATGGGGACACGGGGATTGAGCAGGCAGGACTACATGTGCATGTCATGTGCATGCAGGTGTATGTGTCTGTGTGTGTGTATATATATAAAATATATATAGCAGGCAAGATTGAGAACATTGTGATTTAAAATTTTCTTTATTTTTTGAAATGCATAATATTTGAAACATAGTATGCTGGTTATATTACTAGATTTCAAGGAAATGAATTTCTCTCTCTTTGAAAGCACAGTAAACACCAAATGAGCAGATAATTTACTCAGCCATACATACATGGGTCACTGGTGAACTTGGGAAAATAAATGACTCCTTCACTTCTGTGTGTTTTTTTTTTTTTT
>RJWJ010023741.1:0-25556 GCA_004363605.1 Indri indri | reverse complement strand
CTCTGAGGTGTGTGTTCTCCCCAGTGTATTAACCGTGGCTTTTATTTTCTTTATTTCTGATGTTTTGACATCTGAGGTCTTGCTGACCCCCAACTGCTTTCTCTGAGCTCTGACACTCCCAGCCATTCTCCAGCTTGCCCAATTACCCCAGGACCAGGTACCAGACTACTAGGGACAGTTCCTGTGCCCCAGAGCCTGCCGAAGGAGTCAAACAGCCAATCCTAAACCGCTTACCCTGACTTGGCCGATCCTTCTCATGGAAACCACAGTAAAGGCTCTGGCTCACGCATATTCCTCCTGCTCTCTGCCTCCCGACAGACCCTGATGCTTCTCCACGTGGCCCCCCACGGCATGGCGTCGCCTGCTCCTCATGGGACCTGTGAGTAACAAGACGACTTTTCAATGGCAGCCATCTCCTGACCCGTTGGCTTCATAATAGCTAAATAATAAGAAAACCTACATTTTGAAACACCCTGTCTCCCAGAGGTTCCCATGGGATCCAGCTCTGGTTGCCCACGGGGGTGCTGGTCACTAACACAGCCGCTGGGGGCCACCTGCCCTTCCTGCTCTCGTCTCCCCACCTGCTTGCCAGTGTTTCCTGTGCCTCCCCAGTAAGCCGACTACAGTCCCATGCTTGTCCCAGGGGCTGCTTCCAGGGAAACAAATCGAGTCAGCACAAAAGTGAATATTTATTGTAAATATAGAGAGGAAATAAAAGTGGAGACAGTAAACTTCACTGATGGCCATTGAAGGATCTTACACTGGCAAATTTTCCAAAATCATGTGACTACAGGAACACACTATTGGGGCTCTTGGAAGGGGTCTGGGTCCTGATGCCCGATAAATCTGCCTCCCTCTCCCAGACTAGGACATAGGCTCCATGGGTACCGGAACAGTGCCCAGAGCAGTGGCTGACGCATAGTAGTTGCTCCATATATAATAGTTTAATAAATGAATAGACTTAACAGGGATATGCCAGTTAGGAGAGCAGACCTGGGTCTACTCACCTCTCTGCTGGATGTGTTTGGGTGGACATCCTTTGAAGTCCTTTCTGAGGGCTTCCTCTAATAGTCAAGTCTCTATCAGGCAGACACAACTTTTTTCTTTGAATGCACTAATATTTTCATTCTCACAGACCCGGGAACCAGGATATCCCTTTAGAACCACTTTGCAGTTTTCTAATCTGATCCATTGTGGACTAACTATGGTTTTGCTCCCAGATGGCAATTTTATCTTCTTTATTTCCAAGTTCTTTGCTGGGTAGTTGGGATGTCACGGCACCCCCCCGCCCCGCAAGGAGCCATGTATTGTATTGAGTACTATATGGTATGGAGCTGCAGAGACCTAGTTGAAGGCTCCTCCACTCCCTAGAAGAGTCTGATCTTGGGTAAGTTACTTAGATTCCTGACCCTCAGTTTTCTCATCTATAAAATAGAGATAATGATAGTAGCCAGCTTCCAGATTAGTGGGAAAATTCAATGTGTTAACGCACGTAAACCCTTAGCACAATGTCCGATTGATGGTTAGTGCCCAGCAAATGGGGACTGTTTATGGGAAATGTAATACTACGCCCAAAGACTGTTAATCCCACAAGGCTAAGTGTTTCAGTTGCAATCCACGGGCCTGGGGCAGCATGGAGTTAATTCTAAAAGCGACATTTTATTAGTCCCTGAGAGCTCGTGAATATAGTTAGGGAATGCTTTAACATGAACAAGGCACCATAAATGATGTGCTTTGTTTCCTGTTGGGGTGGTTCCCTAGTGACTATCAGTGAGCCAGGTCTCTCTTGCCTAAACAGTGGGGCTTCCTGAGGGAAATAGCCCCTCCTGTGGTCCGTCAGTTGAGAATGAATTGCTGGCCTTGGGAATATTGTTTACCACCAACAGCTCTTGGTGACACAGAGAAGGTAAACTTAATGGATGGATTGTAGGAACAGAGAGGCAGAAAAAGAGAACGCCAGACTGTGCTCTCTTGGCAAGCTTCACGCAACTAGGGTGCAATCTGTAGGAAGCACGAGATTTATAGAGATCACAAATGTGTGCAAAGTACAAAAACAAAAAGAAAGAGAAAGCAAGTGGGGTGAATGTGAAGAAGAAAGGAGCAAAATACAGCAGACGTACAGGAAAGTGGCACACGAATCCAGAAGGATCAGTCCTAAGGAGAGCTAAAGCCTGGAAATGGAGTGAATAACAGAATCTATGATATACTCACCACTAGTCTCCATTCCTTTGTCTGTGGCAGACATCACTAATCCATCACAGGGGTCTTTCAACTGGGCTCAAACATAGCCTCAGAATCCTCAATCTAGTGATCTAGGCTATCACCACTAATCCACCAAGCTGATATTTGAGTCAAAACCCTCTTCCAGTCTGGGTTACAAGCTCCTGCCATACATTAGGAAGAAGACCTGGACCAGAAGAGCAGATCAAGGCAACAGTGGACACAAGACAGTAAGGAGGGGGACATGAGGACTGGCACATTCTTGGCTGAGGGGCAGAAAGAGTGGCCCTTTGCAGTCTCAGAGACTGAAGCCCTGTCTCAAGCAACCCTGTTTCACTTGCCAGACAGTCCCATTCCTCTGACAGTTTGACAGAGAGATCAAAGAGCCATACTGAAGCCATAGCCTCAGAGTAGAGAGCAGGAAATCCTTGAAGATGGAACATAGGGAGGAAAAGGACTTATTCTAGTCATCTCCAGCAGTGCCTAGAAAACACCCTAGAAAACAGTAGGTGCTCAATTAAAATCATTGAAAGGATTGTGCAAGGAATGCTCAGGAGTATTAAATACAGGGGAGAAGAATGTTCCTTCACCACTGGTGGCAGCGATGCACCCTTTTTGAAGGGTGCTATGGTCCTATATATAACCTTAAAAATGTGCAGAACTTTTAACCTAGACGTTTTATTTCTAGGAATTTATCCTAAGGAAGCACACATTAGTTTATTTCTAAGAACGTTCATCTCAATATTGTTTTAGTATCGCAAAAAATGCTGGGAGCAACCTAAATGTCCATGAGCAGGGGATCAGTTAAACGAATAACAGTATGTTTGAAAGATGGAAGCCTACACAGCTGTTAAATGGGATGTCATCTAGGAGTATTTAGTGACATGTGACAGATTTACGATATATCATTAGGGAATAGAAAAAAGTTATAAAAAAGCAAGTACTTTATGAAAAAAATTAAATATATTTATGCACAATAAAAAGACCTGGAAGAATATAGGCCAAAATTTTAAAAAATGTTTATCTGTAGGTAGTTGGATCATAGGCAGTGTTTATTTTTTCTTTCTACTTTTCTATATTTAAAAAGTTTTACATAATCAAATTACTTTTATAATAATTAAAATGTTTAAGAATGATTGACAGAGACATATATACTCGGTCATTTTACACAGAGGCGTGCACACATACACCTGGTGTATGTGGCTCTTTAGATATTTGAATTCTTTTTGGGCTACTTTAGTAAGAATTATGGTGTGGAATTCGTTAATATTTAGTAAACATGAACACTTAGTATGTAAGTGCCAGGTACCATGTTAAGCTCTTCCCGTGTTGGCTTCATTTAACCCTGACGGCTACACACGAGGAAGCCGAGCAGGAAATGAGCTGCCCGCCCCGGCCGGGCGGAGGGCGGTGCCGGGATTCCGAGGCAGACAGGCCGTCTCTGGCACCCGCACTTGCAATCTCCTCCCTCTACTGCCTCCAGCGAAAGAAAATCTTGGTGAGAAATTTTTGAAATTCTAAGATTCAACCAAGGGGGATTAAGTAATCACGTTTGCAGTGATTTTGAGAGCTCAAAATTAGACTAAATTCACATTTTTGTGTACGTGTGTGAGTTCTTGTCAGGAAAAAAACGGAGGGAATGAAAGTGTCTTGAAAAGATTGCTTTTTATATTTAAGCCTTCCTTGCCTGCTTCCTGTTACCCGCGCCGACGCATTACGGCGATAAACAGCGCTGCTGTCGGGGAGGACGCCGGCGGGTGAGGGAGGCGAGATCCGGCGCCGAAGGCTCCTTGCTTTTACTCAGCCCTTTTGTGGGTCCTGCGTGCGCGTCTTCGGAGTTGCCCGCTGCATTGGGGAGCCGCTGGGATGAACATGTGCTTCTTGTTTCTGAGTGGCATCTGCAGTTTCAATATCTCCGCAGGGTGTCTTTGAGGGAAGTGGGTCTTCAGGGTGGACAGATGGAGGGGTCCCGTCTCTGCCATCGGAGCTGACCCCTGTGATCACTATTTCCCTTTGAACAGCCCAGAGCTGTTTAGCATCCTGTTTGGGGGAGCGCTTGTTGGAAACTGGGGTGTCTTTAAGCAAGGGTCAAGGGTCAAGGGATGCCCTTCGTACACCAGGGCTGAACGTGGGAACTGGGAAAAGTATAGGTGCAGACCTGCCGGGGGGAAGGGTTCACGGACCCAGAAGGAAGGATGCGGGAACGGGGCAGAGAACAGGGGCTTCGAATCCTCACTTTGACCCTCACTAGCCACGTGATCTTGGACGAGGCACTTCCCTTCTCCAAGCCTCAGTTTGTTCATCTGTAAAATGGCAGAAATATATGCCTCCTAGGCTCCCTCCCCTCCCTGTCTTCTCTCTCTCTTCCTTTTTTTTAAGGAGTAGGTAAAACAGGCTATGTGACTGCGTAAGATGCCTGGCACAGAGGAGATACACTCGGCAGTGGCCAGTGAGGCAGCGTAAGTTTGTGGTTACGACTGATGGCTCCATAATCAAACAAAAACAACGCGTGGTAAAGATGGCTGCAAACTCTTCGATACTCCTCCTTCGATACTCCACTGAGAGTCTGAGCTGTGTCCCCTCCCCTCGAATGTGGCCATGCTCTCTGACCTCCTGGAAGTGACGCTTTGCTGTTAATAGCTCCACTTGCTCTCTCCTGGAGCCCTCTCTGCAGCCCCGAGCTGCCCAGGGACCCGTAAGTACCCTGACACTGCTGCTGCCGGAGGGATCTCTCCTGGCACTGCAGGTGACAGTCTCGGTCGGGCCACCCGCCCTTCCTGCCGAAGCACCAGTCACATGAAAGAAGCCGTCTGGACCCTCCAGCTAAGCCCCTCTGCCAGCCGAATGCCACGAAGTGACCATGGTCAGCGCTGCGTGGGGCTGTTCCCTGCACACAGTGTTTGTTTTAAGCCATTTCGTCTTGGGGTAATTGGCGACACAGCAATAGGTAACTGGAACCCCAGGGCTTGAGCTCTTCCCTGACCAGTTGCTAATCAGCCACTTGCTCTTTGGAGATGACCTCTCCAAGCTCCAATCTCCTCACCTTTCAATGGGGAGGAGAAGTCCCTGCCTTGGAGGATTTCAGTGAACATTAACTGAGGTAGCTCCAGGAAAGTGCTTGGGGCAGGGCCTAGTACATAGTAAGCGCTCAGAAACGCTAACTTGCTGTTACTACTCCTTTCACAGACTCTGGGGCAAGAGAAAGAAAGGACTCAGACCACGAACCATGGAGAGCCGGGGCCCTGGGCAACTCTCTCTCTCCCAAGGAATAGAATTATCTTAATCATACTTAATCCTGTTCTCAGGAGGGCGTTTAAAATTGGAACGGTAATTTATTTGATTCCCTCTGAAAAAGTTGCCCTGGTGAAACCACGAAGTTGGCAAGGGAATTAAGAGGCTCTTCTCTGTCTCTGAGCCGTCCCCACCCTCCTCTCTCCTGGACGGCGTTAGTGCACAGGCACTGGGTTGCCGTCACAGCCTCCTTCTGGCTTTCATTTCTCCTTTGCTCCAGGGACTTTTCTTCCACCCCAATGGTGGGGGCAGCCACACCAGCCCTGAGGGGGACACTTGCTGCTGATCTTCAGGCTGCAGGTGGAGCTCGTGGGAGATTTGACTTGGTCACCAGGCTGGGACCCACCCCCAAGCTGTGCCTGCGTTCCACAGTCCGTGGCTCCCGGATCCATTCTTGACTTGCTGTGGCTTCCTTTTATTACTGGTTGTCAGTCTGAGAGACACAAGGTGTGGCATTAGCCTGTTTGGCTGTGTGGCTTTAGAGAGATGGAGGCCTGAGATAGGGAGGGGTCTGGGACTGAGGTGGGGCAACAGCAGAATAGTGTAGATGAACCACCACGAGCTTTGGGACCATTCATTAATTAGTTCAACAAATATCCCTGAGCACCCACCAAGTGCCAGGCACCAGGCTAGGCAGCAAGCTAGGAACATTTGGGTCTGATATTCATTCCTCAACCTAAAAGCTATCCAACCTCCACCTGCAGAATGGCTAAAACAAAAAAGTAGGAAACGTCTTGTTTTCTTTTTTGAGACAGGATCTCCCTCTGTCTCCCAGGCTAGAGTGTAGTAGCATGATCATAGTTCACTGCAACCTCAAACTCCTGAGCTCAAGTGATCCTCTGCCTCAGTCTCCCAGGTAGCTGGAACTACAGATGTGCATCACCATGCCTGGCTAATTTTTAAAGCTTTTTGTAGAGACAGGGTCTTGATGTGTTGCCTAAGGCTGGTCTTGGTGCCTAGGCTGGTCTTGAACTCCTGGCCTCAAGCAAGCCTCCAGCCTCAGCTGCCCAAAGTGCTGGGATAGCAGGTGTGAGCCAACATGCTCCCTGCCATCAATCCCAAGTCTTAATGAGGCAATAAAGCAATTGGAACTCTCATACGCTGCTGGTGGGAGCATTTATTGGTTCTAACCAAACATTTCTTGCCTAAGTGCACATCCCAAGAATGTGCATAGCTGCACCATTTGTAGGAGCCACCAACTAGCAACAACCCACATGCTCGTCAACTATGGAATGCATATCCATACCACGGAATATTGTGCTGCAATGAGAATGAATAAATTAGTGCTACATGCAACAATATGGGTGAATCTCACAAACAGTGTTTCAGGAAGGACGTTATGAATAAGAGAGTAAATACTATGTGATTCTAGGCAAAACGAGTGGATGGTATAAGTCAGGGCTATAGTCACCCCTTGGGCAGGGGCAGGATAGGGGATCCTGGGTGGCTGATGGGGATGTCCTGTTTCTTGGTTGGGATGCTGGTTACGTGATGTGTTCACTTGGTGAAATCCATCCAGCTGTTTCCTTAGGATGTGTACATTTTTCTGAGGTATACTTTAATGAAAGGTCAGAAATATGTTATCCAACTTTGATCAAATTGTTTTTGCCTCTTTAGGCTTGGTTTCCTCATCTATAAAACGTGGATATAGCCAGTTGCGATAGCTCACGCCTATAATCCCAGCAGTGGGGGAGGCTGAGGTGGGAGGATTGCTTGAGGCCAGAAGTTCAAGACCAGCCTGGGCAACAGTGAAACCCCCAGCTCTACAAAAAATAGAAAAATTAGCTGGGCATGGTGATGCTCGACTATGGTCCAAGAAACTCAGGAGGCTGAGGTGGGCGATCGCTTGAGCGCAGGAGTTTGAGCCTGCAGTGAGCTATGATTGTGCCACCACACTCCAGCCTGGGCAACAGAGCAAGACTCTGTCTCTAAAAAAAAAAAAAAACAAATAACGAAATATCGCCTTGGTCACAGGGCTATGGTTGCATTGAGATTTAATGAATGTGAACATTGTCATGAACTATTTAAAACATGTTAGAGGCTTCATAAATGATAGCTATTATTATTGTTATGATTTTAATTACTAATAATTGCATTTCCTTAGACTTAGATTTCTCTGAATGCCTAATGTTTTTAAAAATGTCATCATTATCCAGATGAGAAAGAAATTTTAAAACAGCCCTAAAAAAGGCCTTTCTGTGGGTTGGAATTATTTCGTGGTATGTGTCAAGTCACTGCAGAAAAGAAAAATAGCTCCCTCTTTGAAAATGCTCATTTTCTTTATATGATCCCCAAATCCCCTCTCCTAAATGTGCTCTGAGGCTGATACTTTGGGGAGAGAACGTCATAGCACCTGGAAGAAATGTACCCCTGTCCTTTCTTCACACATTTAGAGAACGTGACCGAGAACGGATTTTTCAATTTCTTAGGAGCTGAAAACATGTTGTGATACAGTTTATACCTCTCAGCCAAGATTTTCCCTCACTTTTCACGGACCTGTGTGTCATGAAAGGGAGTAGCTCAGGCCGTGCTGTAGCACAGCCTAAATGCGATCTTCGGCCTCCGGAGAAACGGCCCTTGCTTCACGGCGGGAAGCAAGGCTAAAGCTTTTACACTCTGGGTATTACATTACATCCATTTAGAAAGCGTAATCCTGGAATTAGCTATTGGGGGCTGAAAAACAGACACAGCTGGTCACAGCTGGGCCAGGAGAAAGGCCCCAGAAGGAAGCCTGGAGTCCAGATCTCTGGGAGACCCGAAGGATCGGCAGGGTAGAACCACAGTCCCCGCTGTGAAGGCATGACTGACAACTTCGGCTTCTGGGCGTTTCCCTGCCCCAGCGAGACGGGCCCGTCTGCCCCCAGGCACGGGGTCTGCAGGTCCAGGATAGAGACGTCTGAGCATCCCACGGATGCACCTAGGCAGACCTGACTCCCACATCCAGGTGAGCCTAACTCGATGTAGTCATAGAGCCAGAGAGGGTGGATGCTTCTCTGCCCCACGGGTCATCACCTTCTTGCTCTTTCCTTGGAGGGATGTGACTCGTGATGGCACCTAAATAGCCTCAAACAGTTGCTGTGATGGCCTCAGATCCTTCCTCTCATCAAAGAGAAGGACCAATTAGCACCAATTTCCCCTCACTGTGTTTGTAAGCGGGGAGAGAAACCAGAATTCGTATATTTTGTGGGTGGTACAGCATTTCTGGAGGATAAATTGACGGTATGAACTAAAGAAGTGTACGAATTTAAGAGGTAAAGCCCTTCTGACCTTATGACTGATCCTAAGGAAATTTGACTAATGTCCAAATTTATTTACAGCATTTGAGTTCGCTAAATATTTGGTAAGTCCCTGGTAAACATCTAAGATTTCGCAGGTGCTTGGCGCTGTGCTGAGACTTCACACGTGTTATCTCAGACTGCTCAGGGTGACTTGCGAGATGCCACTATCCATGTCACCATTTAGCTAATTAGCTGCCCAAACTCACAGAGCTAACTGGAGGTAGAGCGGCAGCCATAAACGACCAGTTCTAACTGTTCCTAGCTGTCCCGCTGTGCAGAGGGTGCCGGGTGTGGCCGGGCAGCACAGCCGTGGTCTCCTGGTGCTTTCGGCATTGCAGGGGAGACCGGCATCGAGCAGCGTCTACGTGTGTTCGCTGTCACTGAAGGAAACCTGCAGGGGGCCACAGGAACTTGTGACTCGGACGTTCCTGGAATTGTCAATTATCAGCCTGGCAAGAAAGGAAATAACCGAAATGTCTGACAATTAGGGTTTGGCTAAATAAATTACATTAGGTCCACACTTTGGAATAGTGAGCAGCATTCACACAAACATCACAGGGCTATGTTTATTGACGTGGAAAGATGTTCCTAGTGCTGTCACGTTTTTACAGGGAAAAAGATGATTAAGGTAAAAAAATGTTCTCCCTTTCTTTCTCTCTTTGTGTGTAGGCGTAGAAACAACACATTACTAGTTGTTTTCTCTGGGTTTGGGGATTATTTATAGTTTTTTTTTTTTCCTTTCCATCTCTCTGACCTTTCTGATTGTGGGGGGTAATTAGCATGTAGTCCATGTCTAATTGGAATAACAAGCTATTTCCATTTGAGGGAAAAATAGCTGCTGCCTTTTCAGACACGCAGATGGCTGGTACACAAGTGCCTTAGTCTTTGCTTCTTATAAAAGGAAAAGAAGTCACTAGCAGGTTACGAAGGCTGCTCCATGTTCCTGTAGAGCCGAGGTCCTCAAGGTGTGGCCACAGACTTTCCATGTTCAAATCACCAGGGCTACTGGTTAAAAGGCAGCTTCTGGCGTTCTACCCTGATATTACTAACTTGCATTTACTGAGCACTTTTTATGTGCTGGCTGTTGTTTTAAGTGCTGTATGTTTAGTGACTCATGTAATCCTCACAAACCCTAAGGCGTGTACGTAAGTATACCCATTTCACTGATGAGAAAGCTGAGGCACACAGAGATTAACCGGTGTGCTCCAGTTACAGAGCTGCGGGGTGGGGTGGGGGTGGGGGACTCCAGTAGCAGTACTTGGCTCCAAGCCTGAACCGGAAGCCACCACCCTGAAAGCATGGGGTCTCAGGAATCCGGATTTTTAACAAGTTCCCCAGGTGATCCATGTGTACTCTAAAGTGAAGTGCCACTACTTTAACAAATCTTTTATCTCAGAACCACTTGCATTGTTTTTGGATTAAGAAATAGCTGATCCCTTTACTCCACATTGGCTGTGAAAAAACTATGTCTCCTTGAAGTCATTAGAACAAAAATATATCTGAGATTCTCGGCTGTAGGTAAGTTGTCACATGTAGAAAGTAGACGGGCTTTGACAATCCGCTGGCCTAATTGTCCCTCCCCTTCCTCCCTTTCTCTCTTTGGAAAAACAAACTCTTATTCAGAGTCCACTTCTAAAACGTTAAAACGTGGGATTGCTCTATCTGGAGCTGGAAGGAGGGAGAAAAGTGTGCAGAGTCCAGAGGCCCCCGGAGGGCTCCTTCCTGTCTCTGGAGACTCTGAAACAACCTTGGTAAACAAAGTTGAGAAGAGGAGGCCATGGTCGCCCAAGGCCACCCACCCAGCTGGTGGTAGCCTCAGGACCAGACCTTGCCATCCACCTCTAGCTGTAAAGACTAACATGGTTCTGCTTTGCACGGTTGTCCTGATGTGTTAAGACACCCTCTGGCCCAAATGGTGATTGCAAATCTTGGCAGAGTGCCCTACCCTGGGTGGCATAATCCCAGGGGCCCCGTTCACATCATGTGACATGGAGTTGGCTTCGGAGGGTGCAACTCAGATACATTACAAGGTAGATGGTGGCTTCTAGAATGGTGAAGCTCCAAGGACCTGCTGAAGCCCCTCAATTTGGGGAATTGAGGTGAAGTTGGGTCCCAAACGAGCAGAGTAGTCAGCCCCCAGCATGGAAGCGGTGGCCCTTGAGCACAAGCCTTTTGACCCGAGGTGGCAAACCACAACATTGACCCTTGCGATTAGCCACGTGTCCTATGCCTGCTCTGGAAGCTGCCATGGTGGACACTAGGTGGGGGTGTGGGTGGCATGGACCACAAGGAAAGAGAACTGGGAGATTTGGTCCCCATGCTTGGGACTGGAGAATGGGGCCGAGGGCCACGTCACGTGGAGGTCTGAGACTGCAGATCACGACGGGATGGCAGGGTGTGTTCACCTGCCAATTCACTCACAGCGTCGCCTTCCGTGCCCCCAAACCCTCTGAGGCAGGTAAGGCTCAAGGTTTATTATTCCCATATTGCAGATTAGGAAACTGAGGCTCACAGACTTGCTTGAGACTATATAGCTAGGAAAAGAGAGCGGTACTGGGACATTTGGACCGAGAGCTTTTCTCCCTTCTGAGTCAGTGAATGATGCCAGAGACCAAACATCCCTGGGCAAGGTTAGGAGAGAGCCACCAGTGGTTTTTCTCCCTGGGGAGGTGCGAGGTCCACATTTCCTGCAGGGCTTCCCCACTAGCAGCACCTCTCGGTCTCACTGACGTGTGCACCCGGCTGGGAGTGCTTTCCTGCTCTCCCTACCTCGGGACCTGATTTGACTGCTCCAATTTCCACAGGGAGCGAAGGAATTACAAAGAAAAGAAAACACTCCTGCACATGAAAGAAATCACAGTCTTTCTCCCAAACTAGAGGCTTTTACAGGAGTGTGGGGGAAAATGTCTGATCATTCTTGGCAGCTTTTGAACAAATTAGAGTGTCAGAAGAATGGTCGAAGGAGCGAGGGGTGTGTCGGAGAGAACTGAGATGTGCAGGACAGCTGCACAGTCCTAACGAAACAGTGCGGGCTCCCGGAGCGAGTGCCTGTCCCCTGCTGCATCTGTGACGTCACGGGGTAACGTTGCAGTCTAGCGCGGGGGAGCAGCCTTTTCCCTTTCAAGCTCAGCTGGAACCACGTTTCCCCAGGGAGCCCTCTGAGACCCCTAGACCAGGCTGGCCCCTTTGTCGATGTGGTCTGTGAGTCCCCTACACTTGACCTTTGTAGCTCAGGCTACATTTGTGATACTTTGTCCAGGACCTGCCTCCCGCATTTGACTGTGAATTCCACAAGGGTGAAGGCTGGGTCTGCCTGGTTTACCACTTGCATCACTTAGGAATCCTTTGGTCGCAAGGAAGAGAAGCCCCAACCCAAGCTGAATTAAGCAAAAGGGATTTTTTTCCACCCAAAGCTTAGAGTCGGCTTCAGGTAAGGCTGGATTAAGGAGTTCTAAATTAGTCATCCAGATTTGATCTCTCTCCCTCTCTTGCATCCACTTCACTTTCCTCTTTGTGTTGGCTTTATTCACAGGGTCCTCATGGTGCCAAGACGGCTGTACAGCTCTTGCCTCAGATGCTTTCAGGAAAGAATAAGCTCTTCTTCCTGGTGACTACAGCAAAATTCTCACATGAACTCTGACTGGCTTGGCTTGAGTACTGTGCCCATCCCGGAACCAGTCACTGTAGCCAATCACAGGGAGCATGGTGCTCTGATTGGCCAGTGTAGCACAGATAGATCATCATTCACCCAGAAGCCATGCCCCCTTCTTCCTTGCTAATAAGAACCCATCAAGTATCAAGTGGGTAGGCATGAAGCTCAGTCCTCAATCCCAGAAACTATTCATGGTCATCCTGTTCTCTTTTGGTGGTGATTGGTTTTAAAGTGTGCATTGACCCACTTTTGACAAATAGGATATGATGCAAAGTGTACTGGAGGCCTCTGGAGAAATTTTCTCCCTGCCAAGTCAGATCTATAGGGGTGGGGGTTATCTCCCTGCCAGCTCCTCTTGCCTTTAGATATCATTGTAAGAGGATGGGATGTTTGGAGCTGCTGCAGCCACCTTGCAACCATGAGGCAAGATACTGTTAATATATCAAGGATGGCAGAGTAGAAAAATGTCTGCCCCTGGCTTCTGTGTTGTGTTGCTTTTCTACTAGCCTGCACCTGTGGCTTTTTGTGAAAGACTTTCCACAGGCTACTGGAGTCACTTGGCCTGCACGTGCAGAGTTGGAATTGCCCTTACTAATAGCTGTCTGATGCGGAAGTCTGTAAGCCCAGCTCCTTTGCTTTAAATTGGGACTAACTCTGAGGCACACTTTACACTCCAGAGCTCCTGCAGGATCAGGCTGAGGCCTGGACTTTGCTTGAATCCAGCTTCACTTGGTGTCTTCCCTTCCCTGGCCTGCTCCCCCCACTCCCTGCCAGACACCCCTGGGAGCACTTCCTTAATCAATCGCTTGCACACAAATCGTTAGCTCCTTCTGGGGGACCTGTCGTATCACCAGGGCTTGCACATCACAGCTGCTCTGTAAATATTTGTTGCCTGAGTGAATGAATACATGAATGGATGAACAAGCCGGGGAAATCACAGGCAGGTGGAATCTGAACAGGTTATTATACTAATTACAGGCTGTCTACTTTATTTCCCTTCGCCTCTGTGAAACAGGTTGGCCCCTTGGGGAATTTCCCCAAAGCTTTTGAAGCAGACAAGGTGCCTTCTCACCAGGCTCATATGCTTCCTAATTGGGAGGACCATTAGAAGGTGAGGTCATCTCCCAAGGGCGGCAGAAGAGGCCTTATCCTCAGAACATGGGGCCCCAGGGTGGGGACAAAACCCTGAACATCTGCAATGTCTATTGTTACTCCAGCGGCTGGAGGGAATGACCATTCTGGAATAAATCAACTAAACCTTTGACCTGAACTCCAGTTTAATTCACTCTTTCTCCTCCATTAGCTAGTGTCAGGGATGGGGGAGGCAGAAGGGGTGGGATAACATATTTTATTTTTATGGCATTTTTATTCCAAATGACCTTCTGGGTCGAACCCACTCTCCTTTCATGAATTATGCATTAGAGGAGGCCTTTTGCTTCTCTAATGGCTTTAGTTGAGTTCACCTCCTAGAAAGATAAAACAAAAAATCAAGAATTTCAATTAAAAAGTTCACCTCTTGCCATAGCAATTGACATGGTTTTAATCGGGTCGTCCCATAAAGAGTCTCTGTTGGCAGACTTTTCAAGTTTCCCGGGGTCTTAGAAATCATCCATTCCCATCCCCATAGTCCACACATGAGAAGACTGAGAACCCAGAGATGGGAAATGACATGCCCAAGTTCACACAGCTAGTGAGTGTCAACAGCTATGAAAGGGACAGAGATGGGAATGTATTTCACCCACTTTATTTCAAGTTCGGCGTTCCTTTCTGCAAGGAAGCCTAGTGGGGTAATACAGTTGCCATGGCTGCAGGACTAATTGCTCCAAAACCATAAAACAACCACTTACGGATTTTGCTTATGGATTCTGAGTTAGTAATTTGACAGGGTGCAAAGAGGCTGGCTTCTCTATGCTCCATAGTGTCTGGGGACTCAGCTGGAAGAGTCAAAGGTCATCTTTGGGGCAGGGTCATCTGAAAACATGTGCACTCACAGGAGTACATGCTGTCTGTTGGCTGAGACCTTAGCTGGAGTTGTTGGCTAGAACATTTATATGTGGTCTCTCTGTGTGGTCTGGACTTCCTCACAGCATGGCGACTGGGTTCCAAAGAGTCCTAAGAGAAAGAGAAAGAGGGAAAGAAAAATTGGTGGAAGCTTTTATGGACTCAAAAGTCACTTAGTGTCACTCTACAACATTCTATGGGTCCCAGCAGTTACAAAGCCCAGTCCATTCAGTTTCAAGGAGAGAGAATGGAGACCCCACATCTCAAGGGAAGAGTGTTGTCACTTTGAAAGAGAGCATATGGAATGCGATACATATCGCTGTAGCCATCTTTGGAACATACAATGTGCTACAAGACCGTTAGGACCAGGGCACATTAAATTTTGCCAATAGCTGGGCGATGTGGCTCACGCCTGTAATCCCTTTGGGAGGCCAAGGCAGGAGGATCGCTTGAGGTCAGGAGTTGGAGACCAGCCTGAGCAATATAATGAGACCCTGTCGCTACAAAAAAAGATTGCCAAATTGTTTTCTTAGTATCTGTCTTTCCTACTAGGTCATAATCTCTTAAAGGGCCAGGTACGTATCCGTCTTGTTTGCTGGCTAGTATACCTCAGTGTCCAGCACGGCTGCAGCTGACTCATAGTAAGAAGTTAATAAATTTTTGTTTGCAAAGTGAGTATCAAAAAGAAAGTCTTCATTGGCTAAAAATATACTCATAGATTTCCCTTTTCCTCTTGGAAACTTTCCCGTTCATTGAGAACCTGAACACCACCACCGTCTTCCCTGGAGAATGCATTGACTGCTTGATTGGGAGAGGTACTTAGCCTAGTCTTGGGGTGGTCAGAGCTGTCCTCCTGGAGGGAGTTATATGTACGAAGAGCCCCGGAAGATGAGGAAGGGAAGCCGAGGGAAGAGGCAGGAGGAAGGGCACCCCAGGCAGAAGGAATAGCCTATGCAAAGATGGGGGCAGGGAGGTCAGCACGCCCGGCATGTGGAGTTCGAGAGCTGAGTGGAGAAAGGGAAGTAGATTCGTGGGGCAGCAGGGCCTGGGTTACAAGTAGGCCTTAAATGTCTCCTCGAGGAGTTTACTTACCCCTGCGAGTGTCGGGAAGCCCCACTGAGGAGGCGACATGATCAGGTCTGTGTTCGAAGGCTCTGACTGCAGGGCGGATGGTAGGATAGGGGGACATAGCGGGAGGCGGGAGGCAGAGATCCTGATGCGAGACGAGGGGGAACCGGAGCCACCGTGGGGGGGCAGCGGGGCTGGCAGGAAGTGGGTGGACGTTTCCTAGGAGGATCCAGTGATGGAATGGACGTGGGCTGAGGGAGGGGCTGGGCCAGGCCGCGGGCTCTGGTTCAGGTAAGCGGGTGGACGGCGGCTCTACACACCCGGCTGGGGAACTCTGGTGCAGGAGCACTGAGGAGGAGTTCAGTGTTCTGGACGTGCTGAGTTTGAGACGCCAGGGGCACGTCCGAGTGGAGGTTCTGTTAGGCACTTGGATTTGTGAGGCCAAAATTCAGCAGAGTGGTCTGGGTTCTAAATCTGGCCTGGGAAACGGCTGGAGCGACGGCAGCAGACGTGCTCTCGGCGGGGGATGTGCAATGCAGGGACAGCCATGGGGAGGCAGGTTCCAGATGGGTCTTCTCAGAGATCCAGGAAGGGCAGGAGAAAACGTGCCCGTAGGTAAAAGAGCAATCAGTGGCAATTTTCGTAAGTACCGCTCCTCATAGGAGTTGTGGGAAGAAGTAGGTGGCAGAGAGGGGAGGAATGAAAAGGAGGCGAGAGAGTGGAGGATGAATGAACAGCATTCTAGCAAAGTCGTCGCACGCTTCCTCGCAGGTCTGGCCAGTCTGGGCCACCAGGATGGCTCCACCAAGAAAACTCCTAAGGCAGACCAGCCAGGAGGGACCTTTTCCAATCGGCCCTCTGTCCCAGAAAAGAACCAACATGTGGGTTGACCTCAGCATCCCTCCCTAGCAACCAGCATCTGTGTTTAAATTCTCGGGGGAGGGGTGCCGTCATCTTGTGACTATCAACACAGCTTCTATGGTCGCACCTGTTGTTTTTGTTTGCGCAACAACCATCATCATCATTTGGCTAATAGCACCCTGATCTGGGTGGGAATGTCCCCTCATCCCTGGCTCCAGGGGTAGCACCTGTCCCAAGCCTGACCAATAAAACTCAGACCTGAGATTTTGGGAAGAGGAGCATTGTTTAGGCAGAGGTGTCTGCCACCACCCTTGTCAGGAGTGGAGACACCCTGCCATCAGATGCAAGAGACAGAAAAACAGTCTTCATGATTCTTCTTGAGCTGCTGGATCCAGCCATACCTGAAGGTGATTAATCCCTGGACTTTTCAGTTACATGAGCCAATACATTCCCCATTTCTGCCTATCAGAAAGGGCTGTGTGAGTTCCAGCACTGAGGTAGTCCCAGCAGGAGCAAACTGCTGAGGCATGAGGCACAGGAGTGGAGTTGGTAGAGGAGGTTTACTTGATTTCCTCTCAGACATTTCACCAGGCATCTCACCCACCAAGTTGCTACCTTAGGGATTCTTCTCTCCTTTTTGCAGTCATCCCTTCCATTGTTTCCACTTGTATTCTTACCTCTTTGTAAACCCTTCCTTGCTCAAAAAGAAAGGAAAACGAAACAGTATCTGAGATGCATTGACGCTGGCTTGAAGTCGTCCCACCTCCAGAGGCAACACACACGCTTACAATTCTTTGCAGTAAAACCAAGGACGGCATGGAATCCCCCTGGGCTCCCAGAACCCCAGTTCGGAAGTGGGGACTTTACAGGCACCCCATCAGTGTGCGGTGTCTGTGCCTCCCTCCGGCGACTCGCTGACAGCAAATGCCAGATTCCAGATCCCTGGCCCCGTGGCCCACCACCCCATGCGCACGACTGCTCCAACAATGCGCTCTCGTTCATTTGTTCATAACAAGCACTCATCGTGCCAGGCAAAGTCCCAACTGCCGGACCACATTTTGCTGTGTTAGCAAGAAACATCCCTCACACTGTCCATCTAACCAGAGAGGAAACAGAGTCCATAAGCCTTCGAGGTGACAAGGGGACTCTGTGAGTCACCACCGATGGCAGAGGAAGGGCCGGACACATCCCCACTCTTTCCACCTCCCTCCCCACAGCAGCCCTGATCTTTGTTTCCTGCTCTTTGCTTCGGAACATGCCTCCTATTTGAGGCCTTCAACTCCACGCTTCGTATTTTCTGTCCAGCTTCCATGTGATGGCCTATCTCGGGCGTGGACCCATGGCGTGGCATCTCCCCGGCATGGCAGGCTTGGTGTTTCCGTGTGGGCGTGCCGAGCCCTGCGCCCTGCTCTCGCCCTCCCCCCTCCCCCCTCCCTCCCTGTCTCTATTTCCTTCTTCCTACCTGTCTTTCCTTCTCTCTTTCCTTCCTTCCTTTTTTCTTTTTCTTCCACTTCCCATCCCCTCCAGGACTTTCATCCTGTGGTTTCAGAAAAATGAACACTTAGGGAATAGTACCAAAAAGCAGCCAGGCTCAGCCAATAAATCCTCTAATGCTCGTAATAATTTCATTTTCTTCACGTTCATCCTAGTTTAGGAGTTTAATCAACATCTTTGAAATACTTGTGGTTTTCTCCACGAGCCTTCATTGGAGGCAGAGAAAGTCCCTCCCTCCCTCTCTGTCTCTCTCCCTCCTTCCTTCTCACCCTCTCTCTTCCTTCTCACCCTCTCTCTTCCTTCTCACCCTCTCTCTTCCTTCTCACCCTCTCTCTTCCTTCTCACCCTCTCTCTTCCTTTCATTTATTCAATAAATGTTTGGGGTTTTTTTGGCATTTTTTGAGGGTCGATTCTGGGCCAGGCCTGGGCTAAGTACTAGGAATGGTGACTAGAAACATGGACAAGATCTCTGCTCTAATGAGCTTACAGTCTAGTGGGAGAGACAGATTTTCACCAGGTAATTATTACACACAAATGTATTCTAATAAGCTCAATGAATGGTTTGAGTTTCCATGATGGTCTAGACAGAGACACTGACCCTGACTGTGGATTCATGGAGGCTTCCTTGAAGGAGCGGGTATGAAGGATGAGTTTTCTAGCTAACGAGAAGAGGAAAGAGCATTCCAAGCAGAGGGAATGGAATATGCAAAGGTCCTGGGGTGAGCGGAAGCAAGGCACTTTCACAGAATGCAAGAACAGCGTAACTGGGACAGAGAAAGGAGAAGAAAAAGCCAGAGAGGTGGGCAGGGCCAGATGTCCAGGGCCCTTGCCTGAGGTAAGGGTTGGGGTCTTCACTCCAAAAGCAAGGGAAGGCCGTGGAAGAGTTTCACCTAGGGGTGGAGTTGGGTATAATTAACTCAGCATTTGCAAGCTCCAGCCTGGCTCTTGGTGTAGGTCAGGATGGGAGGATGTTTGGGTGAGCCTTTTCTAGCCTTGGGTGACCTGGGTGTGCTGGGAAAGGGTGGTTTGGGTGGGATATGACATTCATCCCAGGGCTTGGACTAGGGCCAGATTACTGTTCTGGCTTTTGGAAAGGGAGCTAATTCTTCATGTGTACTTCCTGTGTGGCTCAGAGGCTGCTATGAATGGGAGAGCATCATCAGGTACTGATGAGAGCTTTGAAACTGGATACAGACAGATTTGGCTTTGCTATGAGACCCCGGCATCTTCTCTAACCTCAGTTTCCTCATCTGTAAAATGGGAACATTAATAGTAATGAATATGCATTATTTTTGTCTGCTGAGAATCCCTTTTTCAATTAGGAAACGCCCATCCCATGTGGCTCTGGTGGCACTGGTGATCACTGTGCGCCCCGCCCCCCGCATCGGATGAAGGGAGCGGGTACGTGATCCTGCCCAGACAGTCACTGCGCCCCAGCGCCCTGTCCACAGCAATTGGTTTAAGGGAGTGGCCCAAGCGGGGCCAATCAGAGTCCCTCCACGAGATATGATACGGAGCTGTTGGAAGAGAGGGTCTCTTGCTTCTAGATTATGGGCTGTAAGAGTATAGACTTGAGCTACTGGTGTCCAACTTTTCTGGAAAAGAGAAAAAAACAGGGAGATGAATGGGGGAGAGAGAGGGAAACAGAGCGCGTACATGCGAGAGAAAAACCTTGTTACCTTGTTCGAGACCCTGGATTCAGTAGTTCCTGAAGCCCAGAACACCCCTCGAATTTCTCATTGGCTTCCGTTTTGGCATAAGGCAGTTTGAGTTGGGTTTTGTCACCGACAATGGCTGTGTCTGACCAACGCTTCAAGTCATCAGGTTATTGAAGTAAAGCCCGGAAAGTCAATGTGACCACTAAGCAGGCAGAGTGCTAGGTGGTCACTACCGTTACTGTCTGAGTGACAACTCACGGTTGTAGAATGCTCAGGTAGAGTACAGGCTGCTTCCCTTTCCTGGGCGTGGTCTCATGTTGACCCTCAAAGCCATGAGCCACTACCGTGATCCTGTTTGAAAGCCTCTGACAGTGACTTGAGTTCTCCTTCGCTGCCTCGCTATCTCCCGCCAACATTTGTGACTCTTGTGTCCCCTATGTCTCTCTTGAAGTGACAGTGGCAGCCACTAGAGAATGACCTGAAGGATGTGACCGTGTTTAGATCTAATTCGGGAAGACCAGTCCCCTCCTAATGGATTTCCCATTAACTTTTTGGTAAAGTGTATTAGTTATCTATTGCTGTATAACAAATTGGCCCTAAACTTAGTGGCTCACAACAGAGATCTATTACCTCAAAGCTTCTGTGGGTCAGGAACTCTGGATAGCTTAGCTAGGAGGTTCTGGCTCAAGGTCTTTCATGAGGCTGAAGTCAAGATGGTGGCCAGTGCGTCAATCATCCGAAGGCTTGACTGGGGCTGGGAGATTCCCTTCTAAGATGGAGCACTCATATGGCTATTGGGAGAAGCCTTCAGGTCCTTGACGTGGAACCTCTCCACAGGGCTGCTTGAGTGTCCTCGCAACATGGCCACTGGCTTCCCCCACCGCGAGTGATCAAAGAGAGAGGAAGGTGGAAGCTGCCATGCTTTTTATGACCCAACCTCAGGAGTCACACTCTGTCATTTCTGCAGTATTCTCCTGATTACACAGACGGGCCCTATTCGGTATGGAAGGAGGCTGCACTAGATCCCAGGCATGATCCCGGGATGCCCAGAGGCCACTGGCAGCCATCTTGGAGGTTGGCTGCCACACTTAACAACAGGCGATGATGTTATTAAGTATCATTAAAGGCAGCAGTTTCTTGCAGGGATGGGGAACCTGCGGCCTTGGGGACACATGTGGCCTTCTGAATGCTTGAGTGTGACTTTTTGACTGAATCTAAATTCTACAGAACAAATCTTTTTAATAAAGAGCCTCTGGAGTGAATTCTCTTCCTCAAGGAAGCTTTTGGATGCTCAGGATGAGATGGCATCACTGGGGCACCAAAAAAACACCCCTTCTTACAACTTGTGCTTGCAAGAGCTTTTTGCAGAGCTTGCAAAGAGCTCCTTAAATAAACTAGTGAAATGACTAAACTAATTTGCTGGTCTGTAATTTCCTGGCATGTCTGGAGATTTCCTAATAAATACTAGCTGCCGGTTGGCAGCCTGCCAGCATTATGGCCCTCTCCTGAGTGACAAACAAGGAATGTGTAAAAGCATCTTGGAGGATTGGGAAGGGTGGCACATCGAGGGGAAAGCGCATCAGACACCTGGGTTTGAGAGACATCTTTTCCTCTTCACCACCACTGTATTTCAAGTGAAATGCTTTCTTCCCTGTGTCTCAGTTTCTCTCTCTGTGAAAAACCATGATAACCGTGGATTTTCCTGACTCACAGGGCTATAAAAAGGTTTGGATGAGATAATACAGCATTTCTAAAAGTGTGGGACATGGAAGGATAGCACCGTGGATTGTTAACCCCAAAGGGGTTTTTGTGCTGCAGTGAGCATGGGGACTGTGTCAATGAGGTCCAACCTTTGCTCGCCTTCCTTGCCTGCAGGCGGGGCCGGCTTCATGGGTGGGCACCCAGCGCAGTTGCACAGGACCAGTGCTCAGAAGGGCCCGAGCTCGCAGTTTAATGCTTTGCAGTTGCTGTCTTGAAATTCTTAATAATTGTACTTGTGAAGTTGTGTTCTGCAAGTGGAGTCTGATGGGGCAATGAAGTCTGTGTCGGGGGGCCTGGACTCTCAACTCACACGCAGCCCAACTGCCTCCCTAGGAGGGACTCTAGGCTGCCTGCTCCCCTCCGCCTGGCACGCTGGGCCCCACTGACTGCCCAACCCTGAGACCATGCCACCTATGGCACCAGACCTTGGTGGTCAGGGCAGGAACTGAGGGGAAGCCACATTCTGTTGTCAGCTTCTGCCTCCTGCAGTCACCTGTGTGCAGCTGAGGAAGGGCTGGGATCCAGTGCTTGTCCCACAGTGTCTCAGGTCAGGGCAAGGCGGCCACCCTCCCAGGACTGGCAGCACCATGGCATGTTTAGCAGGAAACTTGGCAGGGGCTTTTCACCTACCTCTGACTCAGGTACCGATGAAGTTGCAACCCTTTGGGGATTTTCTGCTGTGGGTGGGGCACCCTTGGGAAGAGGATGTACCCCTAGGAAAATGGCCTCCCCTCCACCAACCAGGGCTGTGCATTTTCACTTTGCGTTGGGTCCTGCAAATTATGTAGCCGGTCCCGCCTGCAGGACTTATCAGATCCTTTAATGTAGAAGGTGTTAAAGTGTAGGGGGTCAGAATGCAGACTTGGGAGCTGGACTGCCTGGGTTGGGGTCATGGCCAATTTGTCTAACCTTTCTGTGCTCCTGTGTCCTCATCTCCAAAGTAATAACCACGCAGTTCCTCCCTCCGTAGGCTGCTGTGAGGATTCCACGAGGTAGTACGTGTAGACTTGTGCCTGCCATGCAGTGAGTATTGGCTAATTTCATGTCTACTTATTTAATACTTGTTTCCCCCCAAACGACTGCAAGGTTCCTGGGGCAGGAATTTCATCGGTCTGGTCCACTGCTATAACCCTCGTGCCCAGCACTGGGTCTGGAATGGATCAGGTGCTCAAGAGCTCCTGTCGAATGAATGACTCTCCAGGAGGGGGCGGCCCACAAAATACCCGCCGCATCCGCTTTCGTTCGTTCGGAGAGTCTTACAGAGTCAGCGCCCCACAGGCTGCGCAGTTAGGAAATGCTGCGTCCGTCTCCGCCAAGCAAAGCCCCACAGGTGCAGGCCGCAGGATAAAGAGCCCCTGCAAGGTCCTTTCCCCTCCTCTTTGTCCTTTGGGACTCGGTGTCTCGACCCTGCTGGGAACAGCTCTTCTAGACCCCCCACAGGCCCCGCCAGGGCTGCATCACTGCCCCTCCCCGCCCTCCCCATCCTTAATTGGGCCAATCTGTCCCTTGACACCCTGCTCCTGTGCGTTTTCTTCACAAAGCCCTCTCCTGTCGGTTGACAGATTTGCAACTGCCGTGGGCACATTTTCCAGTGTGTGCTCTTCCAGCGATTTCTCAGCCAGGTTGCTGCTCTTTGTAAACCTACTGAATTTTAATTTCCTGACGATTTTCCTCGCCTTCCGTGATTCTTCTCCCTGTCCACTCCCCAACTTTCTTTCAAGGGCTTCTAGCTTCTTTGCCGTGTAGCCACGGGTCCTGGGGACCCTTTAAGGAAGCCTGAGTTATTCAGCATTGTGGAGAGCCACAGCCTTAATTGGGGTTCCTCCGGAAGCTGGCCCCCAGACAAGGGTTAGGTGCAATAGTTTATTTGGGAAGGGATCCAGGAAGCCAGAGGGAGGGAGAGGGAGAGAGGGAAAGAGAGAAAAGCCACTGAAGGTGCCTTGTTTTGCTGGTTACCCACTGGGCAACTCGCAGGGAACTATAAACACAGAATGCGCCTTTGCATTGCACCGTTTTCAGCAGGAGAGCCTGGGGCATTCATCCAGTGACTCCCACCCCAACTCCCAATGCTGAAGGGTCCTCCCTGGGAAAATCGACTTCCCTGCACTTCTACCTGCCTGTACAACTAAGTGGCCTTTCCTGGCTTTGGAGGAAACCTCTGTGAGTGCTTGAGGTGGGAGTCTATAAACATCTGCAGAACTCTGTATCAGAGTTTTGCTGAAATCAGGTGGGCCGCAAGGATGTGACTTGGAGAACACACATGTCTGCTGCGGCCGGTTACACGCACATGATTCCCTGAGTTTGGGATGGTCTTTTGGGGTGCAAACTCCTTGATCATTTTGTCTTCTTTTTAAGCCTCTGATTATGAAGGAGTTTTGCTCTTTTGGGAGCGGCTGCAGCTGGTTGGTGCCTCTACCAGAAGGAGAGTCAGGTCCCCAGAAAGAAAGGGACATCCTGTGATGGCAATTCTGTGATGTGTTTCTGTCTCTGGTAATCAGTCTGTTAAGAGGACGGGTATTGACATTCCCAGGTGATATGAATGGGTCTCATTCCTGGTCCCATCGCTTTCCAGGTCCATAACTGCACTTGGGTGGTGTCCCAGATGCAACTCCAATGTCAGGCACACTTTATGTGTTGACGAGTCTAAAGGTGATGAGAGACAAATAAGAATTAGGTTGTTTTCCTCCAGTTGGTCTGTCTCCTTTTCTTGTCCCTCAACAACATCCTGGGGGGATCCCATAGGTTGACAGTACCTTTTCTCCACCCCACTGTATCCAATTCTCGCCTGCTCCTTCTAGAATGGGTCTGAAAATACTGTTGTTCATGGGAGTCCAACCAGGAAATGAGATGGCCTGCTCTGCCTCTAGTTCCCCCAGTCTCCGCAAGCTGCTCTTCTGGAACATTCCTCCCTCGCCTTGAGGAAGGAGAAAATAGTCCTCTTTGCCAGAAGTCCCAGCCCTGCTGGATCCCGATGTCTGCTGTAGGGGTTTGAGGGAAGGAAGGAAGTGAAGGTGGCTGGGCCACCTTGGGCACCTATTACGTCTGGATAGTCTCACGGCCTCTTAGCGAGGCTCCCTTTAGGAAAAGGCTTTTTACTTGGGGTCTGGAACCTTGGATGAGAAAAAGGTTTTTTTTTAATCTATTTGCTAACCTCTAACTGAAATTCAGCATTTCTTTCATTCAAAATGTAGACATCAACCCCCACCATTGTATCAATAGTGCTTATGATTTTGTCATCCATTAACATCAGAGATACTCGCATATCACACTACGGTAGTCACAGATATCTGACAATGACATTTTCTGCTCATCTCTATTTAAAAACTATAGTAGTAATTAGCTCCACTGCCAGATCTTGTTATTTAATGTGTTAATAAGGAAGCACTAGTATTACTCTAAGTAAATTTGTTTAATATTTTGATAGACATATAGCTGGTTCTCTCCGTAATCCTATATATTTTATTTTGTGCATTTAAAACCATTATTTTGAAAGGGTCCATTGCTTCACTGATACCAGTGGGGTGCATGGCACAGGAGAGGTCAGAAACACTACTCTGGAACGTGCGGGTGCCTCATGTCTAATGTCTAGTGTTGGGGGAAAGTCATCTGCCACATATCTGTAGGCAGGATGGCCCCATGTCACGGTGTGCCCGGGACAGTCACTGTTTACTCCAGCTATCTGGGCTTAATTATTCATAGTGCCTCCTTTCACTCTTAACATCATGCTGGTTTGTGGGTGGGGGTGGGTGGTCGTTTACACATTTATGGTGCGACCCCCGGAAGAAGGCCATCAGATCACGTCCTCACCCAGTGCTTAAAATCCCACTATTCTTTCGGTTTAAGCATTTGCTATAGGACCTTGTTTAAAACGTAGTGGTGGATTGTGTGTGTGCATGGCTGTGCGTGCATGTTTCTGTTTCTGTGTGTGTGTGAGCGTGTGCTTACTTGTGTGGGTGGGGGGGATGAGTGCATGCGGTGAGTCCTAGTGTGAACTGGTTTTTCAGATGCTTTCCTGAATAGTGGACAGGACCTGGAGGAAATAGAACCTGAGAAGCAGGGAGGGGGTCCGTGGGAGGAGGGTACTTGGCCATGCTCAGCCCCTTGAGGCCCCTGAGGGAGAGTTCCCAGACCAGGCTGCCTCAGTTGCCCAGACCCAAAGCAGACAGCTCAGGCTGTGACCTGTGGCCCTTGGCAGGCACCTCAGCTTGGCTCTGAACTCGGTTTTACTCTGAGGATGAGAAAAGCCCAGGCGATAGGTGAGCCCTTAAGAGA
>RJWJ010023740.1:0-25501 GCA_004363605.1 Indri indri | reverse complement strand
TAATCGGACAACTAAAAATATATAGAAAAAATTAGCCAGGCATGGTGGCACATGCCTGTAGTCCCAGCCACTCGGGAGGCTGAGGCAGAAGGATCGCTTGAGCCCAGGAGTTTGAGGTTGCTGTGAGCTAGGCTGACACCACGGCACTCACTCTAGCCTGGACAACATAGTGAGACTCTGTCTCAAAAAAAAAAAAAAAAAAGTCATCGGGAGTACTCGACCCTGGGCAGGGGGAGGGACCAGCACTCAATGAAAGCTGTCGGTAGTAGAGCTTCTCACGGCTGGGTCAGAGACACAAAGGGGAGTGGCTGAGTCCCCGAAGGAGACCCATTGTCTCACTGTCCTTCTCACCATCACCCCCATCGAGGCTTACTGGGGACACTGTTTTTGTTGGACCCAAACTCCCCTGTCCTCTCTGTCTCTGCAGAGGCCCTCTTGGAGACCCCTCCCCACCCGAGTTCTGGAAAAGACTGGAGCATCTGTGACCCTCACGCGGGCCACTGCATAAAGGCCACGGGGGCTGGGTTCTTCTCTGTGGGCACAGCAGGGCCATTGAAAGTCACTGAGCAGAGAAGCAGCATAGTCGAGCTGTGTCTCAGGAAGAAAACTCTGACGATAATGTTTTGAGGGGAGGGGGTAATGCCGGAAGCGGGAAATCCAGACGGGAAGCATTTGCAATATTCCGGAAGGAAAATGAGAAGAGGCAGGGCTGGAAGAGAGGCTGGAGAAAGGCGTGCATGAAGTGGAGGGGCCAGGAGTATCTGGGTCTGACCCTGGCGACTAACTGGATTCAAGGGTTAGGGGCGTTGGATATGGGTGAGAGGTCGAGTTCGAGGGTGGCCACAAGCCAGGCCTGGGAGGGCGGCCTGAGAGCCGCTGGGACAGGGTGCTGGGTTGTGCTGGCAACCACCAGAGTGCTGCCGCCACTGGAAGAAGGACTCCGTGAGGGCAGGAGCTTTGTCCTGTTGAATGATATGTCCCCAGCACTAGAACACACTGGAAGTACTTTCACGTTACGGAGGAAGCACTCAGCAAGTACTTGACGCGTGAGAAAAGCGTGAGTCGGAAGCTCAGGAAACAGACTCTTACTCCAGGTTTTAGATTGATTATTTCAAGCCGAGTCTAAGGATCCTTTGTATACTCGCGCATACGTATGTGTATGCATAAAATCGTCCTTCTCCCTGTCACAAGAACGGCCCTGTCGTTACCTAGAGCACTCAGAGTCTTCCGTGGAAGTGGCCGGGGCTGTCAATCCATGTTGAGCGCGTGCCAGCGCAGCCAGACTCAGCCCACGTGGTGACACTGAACTCTGTTTGTCCTACGAGGGAGACCGATGCTCCTGGAACCAAACTGTCCATCTTGTGCAGACCGGCCCAGCGCCATCCATCACCCGAGCTATCAACACGCCGCTGGGTGCCAGGAATGGTTTTCTGTTCTCAAGTTGGCCTCTGCAGGCGTCCCCTGAGACTGACGCGTCACGCACTCCGTCCAGCAGAGGGGCGCTTCTCTCCCAGGATGCAGCGCTGGTGGCTGTGCGTGAAGCCTGTCCAGCCAGACACCACCCTGCGTGTCTCCTCTGACTGTCCAGGCCCCTGTTCAACACAGAGGCTTTGAACCGGCCACTTTCTTGTCCCCTCGAGTTTGTAAAATTCTTAGAATTCATTGCTCTCATTTTGAACTTTTTTTTATTGAGGTACAATCCACATAATGTAAAACCATTTTAAAATGTACATTTCAGCACTTAGTACATTTATAATGTTGTGCAACCAACACCGCCTCTATCTAGTCCCAGAATTTTCTCACCACCTCAAAAGGAACCCCATGCCCATCAGGACTCACCCGGTCCCCTCCCCAGCGCTCGACAGCCATCCATCTGCTTTCTTGTCTCGCTCTGTCGCCTGGGCTACAGTGCCATGTGTCGGTCTCGCTCACAGCAACCTCAAACTCCTGGGCTCAAGCGATCCTCCTGCCTCAGCCTCCCGAGTAGCTGGGACCATAGGCACGTGCCACCATGCCGGGCTAATTTTTCTATTTTTAGTGGAGACAGGGTCTCATTCTTGCTCAGGCTGGTCTCAAACTCCTGAGCTCAAGCGATCCTCCCGCCTGGGCCTCCCAGCGTGCTAGGATTGTAGGCGTGAGCCACCGGGCCTGGACGTCTGCTTTCTGTCTCTGCGGACTTGCCGCTCTTCATCTCATGTAAGTGGAATCACTACACGCAGAGGCCTTTCGTGTCTGGCATCATGGTTTTAGGTTCATCCACACTGTAGCGTGTGTCAGCACAAATTCATCCCATTTTGCACAGAAGTTCCTGGGTCCTCCCACCATCCCCAGGGGCGTTTTCCCCTCTGCCCTGATCCCTGGCCATCTCCCCGGCCCGTCAGACACCCACTCATTTCTCAAGATTCAGCTCTCAGCGGGAGGAGTGGTTGTCTTCCTCTCTGTCGCTCTGGGAGCCCGCGCCCCCATGGCAACTCCAGTCTCGTCCTGTGCTGATCTTCTCTCCCTTCCCCCAAGCTCCTTGAGGCACACGGGTGCTGCCAGTGAACGTTTGTTGAGTGGCTGTGTGATCCCACAAACGAATGAATGGCGTTCTCACACTCAGGCTGCGTCGCCCCCTCTTGCCGGCTTGTGTGATTTGTCATGTTGCCTATTCACGCTCCTGTCCGTTCTCCAGAAGGGTTGGTGGTGTGGGTGGGCCAAGCAGCTCCTTGGAGAAATGGTCTCGCCCCACACCTCCCCTCCCTTCCTCTGGACCTGACTCACCAGGCCTGCTCAGAGATGGGATGTGGAAGCTGTTGACGGGGTGCTGAAGTGCAGAAAGTAACTTCTTGGCACTGTTTCGATGACACAGGTTTAGCAGTGCTTTTTATGGATGTGGCAAAGATCATTCCTTGGCCTGCGTCCCCAAGAGGGAAGACAACAGAAGCACGATGTGTCTCCCCTCTGTTGGAAGTGACGACTTGTCGTCACCATTAGAGCAGCGGCATTGATGGAGACCGAGGCGCAGAGGCGATAGCAGCGGCGATCCTTGGGGGCAGGCCCTCGAGTCGCTCTCTCTGAGGCTGTTCACACCCGTTAGCTTGCTCGATGTCTCGCGTACCGGGCGAATCGAATCCCTGTGAGCCCTCGACGTTCCCAGTTATCCAGTGAAAATCCAGGCATTGCAGCCGTGCGAGGCTCTCCATAATCTGGATCTGACCCGTTTTTCCGACTTACCTTTCTCAACTTCCGTCTCTGCTGGATAAACTCCTATTCACTCTTCAAAACCCAACTGAAACATCACATACTCTCTGAAGACTTCTTGAATAACAGTAGAGTTAGTCCCACTTTCCCAGGGCTCGCCTGCAGAGGGAGGACAACCGTATTTACACATATCACGCACATGGAATTAGCGATAATCTTTAGATGCTACAAAGTCCTTAGGAGAAGGGATTCCAGACTAGGTTTTTTTCTTTAGGAAGATACTTGACAAGTGAATGAGGAGGTATCTGTGGGCGCTTAAAGTTGGGTAAAGGAGACAAGAAGATAGAAAACTAAAGAGGAGAGATTGCTAGATTTAAATCTGGGATGTTCCAGAATTCTAGGTGTTCACATAAGTCTATTGGGACCTATTTTCCCAATTTTGAAAAGTGTGAAGAACAGGCTAGGTGAGATAAAATCTATGCGGTTGGTTGGTTCGTTTTTGTTTTTTGGTATAACATACTCAGTTTGATTCAGAAATACCAGGTACCTGGTGTTGATTCTCAGTACGGATGGGCAGGGATGCAGGGTCTCTTTTCATTTATGAAAAACAACAAGCGTGACTTGTTACCGCGGTGTGGGGTCCAATGGGACGCGCCTGGACAGCTGGACCAGCTTTTACAACCGGAGTCCACTCTGATCAGCCCGTGGCTGTGCTATATCCGTTATTAAATGTTTTTAATACCTCCTCTGCTTATTATAGGTACATTTTGTTTGGTAGGCAGAATTGTAGAAGTCGGGATGCCCGTGGGCAGGCTCGATGAGGTGGTTAATTGTGTCTGTGTCACCCAGAGAGCAATTGTGTCCATTTGCACCCAGAGAGCCTCCGTGCAGCCAGAGCCACCACGTAGAAAAGCCCTTCGCTCCCCAGGCTGCGACACACGTCACCGTAACCATCACAGCAGCTCTTCAGGTTGAACGCTGTTTCATTCCCGTTTTACCAGTGACAAAACTGAAGCTCCCAGAAGTGAAGTGGCCGCCGGAGGCCACCCAATGGGTGAGCTGCAGAGCTGGAATGGGGCCCCGGGTAGTCATGAGTCCACATTCCAGAACTTTCCTGTATTCCACCTGGCTTCCCGAAGTGACTGAACCTGGCTGTCCCTCCTCCTCTGCTGCCCCTGGGGAGCAGAGTTTTCATGGTGGTTGCAGAGAACCCACCTTGGTCCTCTCTGGGTGGTGAGCGAGAGCTTGCCCGGGCCTCAGGGTATTTCTGGCCCACCCATGCAGCCTCCCCGGAGGAAGATTACCAGGTCTGTGCTGAGCAGCCCACGTGTAGGTGGAGGGGTTGACTGTCCTTGTCACACGTCCTGGAAACCCTGCTGTGCAAGCCTGCAGCCCCCAGGCAAGGCCCGAGACAGGCGCAGTCAGGGATTTCCCGCTTGTTTGAAACACACCCAGTGCTTGCTTCCCGGAGAACTACCGTGTTTGTTTGTCTGAGGTTATACCGCCCGCCTGCCTCCACCAGGCCTGAGGCTTCTCAGAGCTAAGACACCGTGTGGAATGAGCAGTTAGGATCAGGCAGAACCAGACCTTCCAGAACCCCGGAGATGGGCCGATCATCCCCAGCCTTGTTCGGCAGCCTCGGGTGTTTCTGTTGAGGCGGCGAAAGGGACGCATGGTTTATATGGTTTTTGTTTTCTGGCCAGAAAAAGCACACAAATCCTTCTTCTGGGACAGATGCCCCTCTTCTCTGTCTCTCTCTTTCTCTCTCCTTCCCCATTCACAGGTGAAACCTCTCTAAGAGCTTTTGGGCAGACTTGTCAACTGCAGTTGACTCTTCAGAAGGTTTCTCTTTACATTCCGACCCTCGCTGTGCGGGGCTTTGCATTAGTCGTCTACTTGGCGCTGCTGTAAAGGAATACCTAAGGCTGGATGATTTTAAAGAAAAGAGGCCTGTTTGGCTCGCGGTGCTGCAGGGTGCACAAGCACAGCGCCAGCATCCGTGTCTGCGAGGGCTTCCGGGAGCTTCCGGCGAAGGCGGGCGGTGAGGGGGAGCAGCGCGCCCCACGGCGGGAGAAGAGCAAGGGCGGGAGGAGGTGGGGCCGGGCTCCGTGAGACAACCGGCTCTCCCCTAAACTAACAAAGCGAGGGCTCACTCAGCATCACGGCGAGGGCACCACGCCATCGACGAGGGCTCCGCTTGCATGTCCTCCCGGCAGGCCCCACGTGCTACACTGGCGACCAGATTTCAGCAGAGGTTTGGAGGGACAAACACGTGAACCGTGTCAGGCTTGCTAGGTTTGATCGCAGTCGTGTACCGTCAAACGGCCTCCTTTGGGGCAGTGTGTTCTACCTTGGAAACCCTGAGCAGCAGGCCCAGGCTTTGCCAGTGTGGACGCCGTGTGGTGATTAAATCACCCCTAATTCCTCTGAAATGACACAGCTGTGCCTTTTGTAATTGCTAAAACCCAACGCCCCCTTTCACTCCTATCTGTTTGGTTGTTTTTCTGTCTCCCCACTACCGGGGAATCTCCGTGACAGCAGGGATACTGTTTCATCGTGGCACCCAGTAGGCCCCCATGTGCCACGTGCCAACACTTGCTGAGCCCTTACTGTGTTCCAGACGTGGGCTCCATGGGTTACATGCATCCTCCCGTCCAGTCATGCAATGGTCCTGTCAGCTGGGGTCTATTTTCATTCCCATTTCGCAGACGAGGAGACTGAGGTTCAGAAGACTAACTTGCTCTCTAGCCTGGGGCCCCATAGCCTTTGAGAGGCAGAGCTGAGCTGTGAAGTCAGGTTGTGTGACTCCCAAGCCTGTGTTCTTTCCCATTACAATTTGAGAAAAGATTTAAAATGCCATAAAGATATTCTGACATCCAGAATATTGTCTTGCTTTTCAACAAACATTTTCATAACAACAACATCTACCTATAAATGAAATACAGTGGACATGTATATGCAGACATATTTTTTTTTCAGTCTACAGGGAGTGCTTGTGGGCAGGGACGGGTCTTGCCCACGGCAACACCCCTGCCTGGCACACCTGGGCTGTCAGCGTGGGATGGTGCAGGCTCGCATGCTGAGAAGAAATCACAAAGCAATCCTCTGCCGTGGTCTGTGTCCATAGATCCACAACCATTGACCCAGGGCGATGCAGTGTTTGCACAGAAAACTCTCTGTCGAACTGGCTGGAACACCTACAGAAAAGCACACAGGTTCAGCCTTCATAACCAGGGCCCTCTCCTCCTCAATTTGTCCTGGGGCTGCGGTGAACTCTAGGCGCTGAGTTCATCTGTTTAGGGAAGAATTTAAGTAAAGAGACAACATGCACCATAATGGCGTGTGTGACGTGTGCTGGTGCCTGCCCTGGGTCCTCCATGATCCCAGAGAAGACAGGCCGAGTCCTGCTGCTGGGGTACAGTGGGCTGAGGGGTGCTGGTGGGTGTCCTAGGCTAGAGGCCGAGGGCACAGTAAGCCCAGCTCCTGGAGCTCTTGTCTGCTCACCACCCAGTCTAGCTCAGGGCCTCAGGGAGGACCATGGTAGGACGCATGAGGGGCGGCCCTGTCTCTGCCAGCTCTGCCACTTGCGGCTGGGGGACCCTGGGGAGTTACCACGCCCCTCAGAGCCTCAGTTTCCTTCTGCATGTTGAACCAAAACATCCCTCTTGTTTTCCTCCCTCCCCATTCCTTCCTCTCTCCCTCCCTCCCCTCGCCTGGTATTTTCTAGAAGGCTGTGTTGCTGGAAGGCACTGTCCCCAGCTTTCTTTACACTGTCAGAGGGTTTCTAAATAAGACGTCTGTCATGTTGGCTCGTTCCCATGATTTCGGGAACAAGAGAGTGATGAGGGTCACTTTGCCCGGGGTCCTGGCAGCTCACTTCTGGGTCCTCTTCAGCGGCTCCCTTCCCCAGGCAGACATAGGTGACTCTGGGAAGGAACACGCACATATCCAGGGCCTTCACGTTTCACTTGGGAATAGGCCAAGGGGTTTTCCCCCAAATTCACCCTCTGGGAAATTTCTGCAGAGCTTGTCTGATGCTTCATAGAACTCAGGGTTAGGGCTAAGGCAAGTCCTTGGAAGGGACAGTGTGGAGACAGAGGGTCTCAGGATTTCTCAGTAGGACCCAGTCCCGGTGGGTGCAAGAAATAGCAAATTCATCCACTCACCTGCGCACATACGAACACCTTTTGATGCTCTGAGCTAAAGTTGCCTGAGAAAGAAAGCAAAGGGAGGAGACATATTTCACTCTTTCTTCCATTCATTCATTGCATATGTGTATTCCCTCTTGAATGGCTAAGAGCAGGGGTTGGCAAGCTGTGGCCCGTAGGCCAACCCCCGCCCCCAAACACTTGGCTTTGTCAATAAAGTTTTATTGGAACGCGACCAGGGCATTTGTGGATTGTCTGTGGCTGCTTTCGTGCTACAGCTGCACTGTCGACAGCTATGACGGAGACCACGTGGCCCACAAAGCCTAAAGAATTAACTCTCTGGCCCTTTATGGAAAATGTTTGCCGAGCTCTGGTTTAGAGTCATAGCAGGTTCAAATACTGGCTTCGTTAATAACTAGCGGCCTGGCTCAGGGAAAGTTATTTCTCTTCTCTGGGCCTTGGTCTTCTCAGCTGTAAAATGGGATCCTAGTGGTACCTTATCTCATGGGTCATTCTGAGGGGTTTGTGGGAGAATAGCTGCAGGCAGTTGACCCAGCGGAGGTCCTTGATCAAGTCACGTTACTCTGGACACAGCTAAGGTGGCAGATTGAGATGCGGGGTCCCTGCTCTCAGGAGCCCACAACATGCACAGCTGGAATCAGTGCACAGAAGGTACCGGGTCAAGGCACGCCCCGGGCCTGTGAGAGCATGGAGGCAGGGCGCCCGTCTCCCCGCTGTCACCAGCCACATCCCCCGGCTGCATTCCACTGTCAACTAGCGTGTGTTTTTGAAGACAGGAAAATTCCCTGTTCGATCCTTGTCTCCTGTGTCCAGAACACCAAATGGGTACGACCTGCGTGGCCCTGGCATGCGATTTTGACGTTAAAGTGACAGTGACAGGAAGAAACAGGGTCGTTGTTCCCAGCCTTTCAGTCAGAGCTGTGATCACTCGAGCAAAGGGGCCCTTTCCTTTTGCACGTGCTGAGCGAGGCCAGGACCCGCCCCGAAGGTGCCAAGCGGAGCGGACAGCCTCTGCCACGCGAGCACTCGTCGGAAGGGCTGCGCAGTCGTTTGTAATAGTTTGCCGCCACCTCCTCTGTCTCTCTGTCCGGTTTTGAGGAGGCTGCCGCCTGTCCTGCGGGTCTCGGAAGTCCTCTGCCAAAGGCGCGCTCCATCATTTTGGTTTTGGTTTTGGTTTTGGTTTTAGAGGCAGAGTCTCACCGATACCCAGGCTGGAGCGCAGTGGTGTGATCACAGCTTACTGCAGCCTCGAACGCCTGGGCTCAAGCCATCCCCCTGCCTCAGGTGTGCTCAGTCTTTTGATAAAATTGAGCTCCATCGATAGCCTGGTTCTTTCCCCAAAACTCAGGAATCCTCGTCCTTCCCCAGGCGTAACCCCTACAAAGGAGCTCGTTTTTATAAGCTTCCCTGGAATTGCCTGCAAACCAGCATTTCTTGGGCGCAAATATAAGCATTTTATTCTGTGACCCAGAACTCCCACCTCTGGGTATTTACCCCAAAGAGCACGTTCATCCACACCAAAATGTGTACAAGTATGTTCACGGCAGCCCCAGACCAGAAACAGCCCGCATGTCCCTGAACACACGCGGTGGATAGGAAGGAACACGACTCAGCAGTTAGAGGAAGAATGAGTCGCAGACACTCGCAGCAACATGGACGCACCTCTCAGACGTCGTGTGGGACAACGGAAGCCAGACACAAGCGCGTGTGATTGCATTTGAGGGACGTCTGAGAACAGGCGAAGCTACTCCATGGCGATAGATGCCAGAATATCAGACCCTCTGGGCGGTGTTGGCTGGGAGGGGCACCAGGGAGCCTCCCGGGGTGTTGGGGATGTTCCACATCTTGACCTGGGTGGTGGCTACACAGGGTTGTGCACATGTGAAAATAAATTCGCTTAAGGTCTGTGCCCTTTTGCTCTTACTGTTTACACTTTCATTTTTTAAAAAAGCAACAGAGAGAACAAAAGGGAGGATTCGGAAATGTGGGAGGGCGGGGCAGTCGAGGCTGTCCCCTTCCTGGGGCGTCCTTGTCCCCGAGCCTCATCTGACAGCTTCTCCTTCCCAGCCCGGGGCCCACACGGCCTGGCTCCTGGTGCTTCCTGCGCCCTCTTGGGAATGTCTGGCACCCCCTGCTCACCTGAAGACCCAGCCCAAAGGTCACCTCCGGGAAGCCTTCCCCCACGTTCCAGAGTGTTCCTCCCTCCTCTCACTGCCCTTTGCACCACACCCTCCCCGATGACAGTCCCTGTCGTGTTGTGGCATTGTTACCTTTGTTCGTGTCCCTCCCACACCCCGTTATTAAGCCCCCTCCCTCTGGCGTGTCTGAGTCATCCTGGGCCTCCCAGGCCAGTGGCCGCCAGGGGGGGGCAGCCTGCAAGTCAGCAGTCCTGGCCCCCGCGGCTGGCCGTGAGCTGAGCCCACTGTTTGACAGTCCCGAAGCTCCTCTTCTTCCTCTATGGAGGCGGAGCCTAGAGGTGCCTCTTGCCAGGGTCCCCGTGAAGCATGAGGCACGTGGTACCTGCAGACTGCTGAGCGGAGGCATCTGCGGTGTGCTCGGTCCGGGTTGGCTGCTTTGTCCTCAGAAGTGTGTGTTGACACGGTGGTTGGAAACGGTGCCGGCTCTGGGGCTCCTGTGTCTCGTTCCATCACCCGCTGCCGTGGCAGAGGAGCTCCGTGGCACAGATGCCAAGGGCCGTGCCCTGGGGACTGATCTCCATCCCTCTCCCGTCATGTGCAGGGACAGCGGAGTCGGAAGGGTCTGAACGTGAAAATACTAGTCCTTCGTTCTATTATTAAACCTCCAGAGTCATTTGGCCATAAAAGGGGGCAGCTGCCACAGCTGGGCGTGTGATGAATGGGCCCGCAGCGTGCCCCTGACCGTCTCCACGGAGCCCGGGCGCGGGCGCCGCTCCGCTGAGGTCTGGGCAGCAGGGAAGGGGGCCTGGAAGGTCTTCCTGCCCTCGTGGTGATCCCACGGCCCCTCCGGGCCCCCAAGGAAGGTTGGGCACAGCGCAGGGGAGGGGGTTGGTTGAGACTGGGCAGGAGGAGGTGGACGAGCCTCGGGAGTGTCTAAGTGCTGTGCCGCCCCAGCCCCCCAGGCGCCACCCGGGGGTCTGGCCCCAGGCCGTCGACAGCTGGAGCCGGCTCCTCTCTATTTGAGCTTTGTGGAGCAATCCCTGGGTGAGGGAGGACCTTGGCCGGCGTTTGAGCAAAGTCCCTTCTTCCTTCTCATCGAGCCTTAAACATAGTCACCTCTATGCCCTGAGTCCCTGTGGAGCACCTGGCGCGTGCCGGGGTCTGGCCCGTGGGCTGCAGCCTCAGCCACACTGCCAGCACCCTCCGCAGGCCTGGGCACCAGCATAGTACCTGTTACCGACTGCTTACCATGTGCCGAGCACGGTGCCCACAAACACCCTTATGGCAGGTATGTGAGTACCTTTTGCTTCGTTGTGATATAATTCACGTACCATAAAATTTCCCGTTTTAAAGTGTACAATTGGATGTTTTTCACTATACACTTGTTTCCCCCCTCATCCTCGGGGCATATGTTTTAAGACCCCCAGTGGATGCCTGAAACCTCAGACAGTACCGAACCCTACGTGTACTATGTCTCTCCCTGTACATACGTATGACATATCATAAAGTTTAATTTGTAAATTAGGTACAGCAAGAGATTAACAATAGTAACTAATAATAAAACAGAACAATGATAATAATGTGCTATAATAAAAAGTTACGTGAACGTGGTCTCTCTCTCTCCTTCCCGGCCTCCCTCCCTGTACATGCGTGCACAGGTCTTTGGGAGCCCATACGTAGGCATTTCTGCGGACGAGTGGGGCTGCTGGGTTGTGGGGGACTCGTGTGTCCAGCTTTTACAGAGCCACTGCGCGGTTTTCTAAAGGGGTTTTGCAATTTAACTCCCGCCAGCAGTTTAGGAGCGCTCTGGTTGCTCTGTGTTCATGCCAACACTTGTGGTTGTCTGTCTTTTCCCCTTGGGCCACTCTGCTGGAGGGTTGTGTGGCAGTATCACTCCGGTAGGCCCTTGGGTTCTAGCTCACTGGGCTATTGTAGACCAAGGCTAGGGCGCGAAGTCTGAAGGTCTCTGTTCTCTTCCCAGCTCTCTCCCCGATACTGCGTGTGGTTGGCCAGGGGCACACCTGCTCAGAGCCTCCATTTCTGGTCTGTCACACGGGTGCTGGCAGTACCTCCCTCTCTGGGGGTGTGGGATGAGGGGGGCTGGTGCCGACGTGGGAGGCGGGGAAGCAGCCAGGGCGCACTCCCAGCCTGGAAGGTCTTGGCACCAGGGCCGGGGTGGGACACCTGCACCCACGGCCCCTGCCAACTCCATGGGGCTGGAGCAGGGTCCTGGGTGGGTCCCTCCATCCAGGTTCCTTTTCAGAGCCCCCCTGAGCCTTGCTGGCTGCTCAGCCTCGGAGGTGCCAAGAGGCTCAGACGAAAAGCGCCGCGCTCTGAGGACACAGATTTCTGTTCATCCGACACACTGTCTTCGTGGGTCCTCTATCTCCTGTCCGACTCACCAACCCCATGATTGCAGGGCTGTGTCCCTCTCTGTCACTGCCCCGTCCCCAGGCCTGGGCATAGGGTTGCACATAGGAGGCCTCCGCTCGTTGAACAACTATAATACATGAATTCAGTCCTGAAGCAGTAGCTCTTCTCTGGCAGGGGCTTGGAGGGTCAGGACATAAAGGTTTACCTTTAGTTTCGAGCCTCAGTTTCCTCATCTGTGCAACTGAAAGTGCTAATAGTGCCCACGAGGCTGGTTGCGAGGATGAAACACACTAGTTAACAAAGGTGTTGTGAAAACTGATGCTCACTAGATAAATGGAGGGTATTGTGCAGAACTGAGCTGACCAGTAAGGCAGCTTCCAGCCACATGAGGCTATTTAAAATTAAATTAATGAAAATTAATAAAATGTCTCATTCACTTCCTAGGTTGCACTGGCCACATCTCAAGTGCTCAGTAGCCCACGGACAGCTACGGCGTTGGCCAGGGCAGAGACAGACCATTCCCAGCACGGCCGGGTCCCACTGGGCAGTGCTGGTGTAAACTTATTTATGCTGCAAAGAACTTTGATCGCCAGGAAATAAGATCAAGTAAATGAGAGGGATGTATTTTTTCCACAAGAGATGTTCTTGCTCAAAGCCCCTTTACTTTTACTTTGCACATAGTTCTAACAGGCTGGGCACTCTGGTTTCACAGGTCGCACAGAAGAGCTGTAACCTTTTGAGGGCGGGGTGTGCGGGAAGGTACGTTGGCAGCAGTAGGGCGGAGTCATTTGGCATCAGGAGAATGATAGAACAATTGGAGAAACCACACACACGGCAGAGACAGCAACTCCCGTTCTGGAGCCATTTCAAAACTGGTCGCAGCAAGCAGCTCTCTGTGCCCCAGTGGCACCAAGAGCCCACGTGGCTGGGTTGCAGCCCAGCTCACCATGGATGGTCGTGGTAATAACAGCAGTCCTGGGGCCACCAGCGGAGGTTAAATTACATTAAGGAAACAAGGAGAGGGGGAGTGTGAAAGGCGTTTGAGGAGATTTGTTCTGGGACTGGGGCCCAGACGGGCCCGTCTAGCCGTAAATTGTTACCCGCCGCGTTGCTTTTGCCATAGACTTTCCCTTTGTGGGATTAAAGAGAACATCAAAATATTTTGACAAGCCTTTCCCAAGTGAGCGTCTGTGGGTTTCTGCCCTGGAGGCCGAGTTGAGCTCTAGGTGTCTGGGGACCTGCTGGGCTGGGTGGCAGCAGGGTGGGGTGGGGGCGATTCTGAGACCCCTCCTGTCCTGGTTGCCATCTGGTCCCAGCTCCTTTCTGCACAAGATGCATTTGAGGTGTGCGTGCACACAGGTGTGCAAGCTGGAGTTTGCCTCTGGCCGGAGGCATTTGGCAGAACGTGGGGGTGGAGATCAGTGTCTTGGGGGTTGTGAAATTGAATCCCAGGTCTGTGTTTTAAAAGCAGTGAGCCTGTGACATGTGGACCTCTCTGTGCCTCAGTTTCTTCTTCTGTAGCATGCGGATAAACAGGGGTACATACAGCCCCCCTATGTAAATACAGCATTGTCGTAAAGTTAATCGAGGTGATATATATTAATATAGAGCTCTTAGCATGGTGCTGGCCACACGGTAGCCGCTTGATAAATGTCAACTAGGGCACGTGTGCATTTATGTGTGGGTGGTGTGTTTGGTGAGGGTGGCGTTTGCATAGCAGGTGTCTGTCCGCCACATTGAAAGAGATACATGTGCCCTAGGCTGCTCACAACAGTCAGGTCAAAAGGCAGACACAACCCAAATGTCACCAGCGGATGACAGATGAACAACACGTGGCCCATCCATGCAGCGGGATGTTACTCAGCCATAAAAAGGAATAAAGTTCTGGTTCGTGCTCAGCACGAGCGAACCTCAGAAGCACTAAGTGAAAGGAGCAGGCGCTGAGGACCGCGGGGTGTGATTCCATTCGTGTGGGATGTCAAAGCAGGGAGACCGGGCTGGCGGTGGCCAGGGCCTGGGGCGGGGTAGCAGGAATCACTGCCTGGCGGGCGTGGGGCCTGCTCTGGGGAGATGGAAACGTCCCAGAACTAGACAGAGGTGATGGTTGCACAGTGTCATGAATGTACTAAACACCACTGGATTGTACATTTGAAAATGGTTAATGGTTAATTTTACGTTATGTGACTTTTACCTCGAATTTTTTGAAAATGCAGCAGGGGGAGGTGAGGACTGAAGCCCACGCCCCCAGTGCAAGCCACTTCGTGGCATCGCCGCCAAGGACGACGTAATGACATCCTTGTTACTGTTTCTGCCGTCGCTGTTGCTGACTGTGCTTGGGGCTGGAAGGGGCTCCCCTGTCTTCGGCCTGACATTTCGCCTCCGAGGCCCAGGGTTGCCTGTGCGGGTCCAGGGCAAATCCTCCCTCGTGCCTGGAACCTGTGCTGCGTGGGTCTCCCCTGCGTGGAGAGAGGGACTTGGCCCCAGTGTGGCATGCCCAGCAGGCTGCCAGGGTCACAAATACCCCACGACAAACAGCCTGCTGTTTTCAGCCCCGTCCCCGACTGCCTCCCACGTTCCCCAGCCTCAGGAGCGAACTCGGGGAAGGATTTTCCAGACCAGCCTCTTCTTCTGGGGTCCGGGAGCCTCCTCCCCTCTGCAGGCCGTGTGCCTTGAGTCAGCCTGGACGTCACGATTCGTGCTCACTTTTAGAGCAATCCCCATGGAAACCAGCGGGCAGGTTTGGGCAGGAGGAAGCCGGCTCCCAGAAAGGCAGGGAGGGGGAAGGCTGCGGCCTCTCGCCGGCATCGGGGGGCCTGGCGGGAGGGTCTCGGGGGGCATTGGTCACCCCATCCCCACCCACTCTGACTGCGGGAAAGCTGCGAGGAGGGGCCCAGTTTGGAATGTCAGCTCTGAAGGCCTCTGGGGGTCTTGCAGGCCCTGCTTTCTCCAGCCCAGATCCGGGTGCTAAGGCCACCGGGCGGGACCTCCCCTCAGAGGCAGAGGCAGAGGGGGCGCGTCTCTTCCTGGTCTGGCAGACGCAAGACCCCCCAAAACTAGCCTTATGTTAGTCCCCGGCCCATTCCCCGACTCCGTGGGAAGGCAGTGTCCGCCAGAGCCAGGACCCGGCTGGTGGCCTTCCGCATCGTGACACACGCCCCGCACCGCGCCGTCATTTGCGGGCACTCGGCTACCAGGCACCTGCCCTGAACTCACCTGGGTGGGACATCGCTCCTCACACGGCCCAGTCGAGCTGGTGGCCAAGGACGAAGGCCCCTCCGCCTTGGCCGGGGCTGCCCTGTTCCCCTTAACGTCTCTTTAATGAGAGCAGTTTGGCAACAACGTAAAGCACGCGTTTGCCCTTTGTCCCGGTCGCTCCATTTCTGGGAATCTGGCCTAAGGAAATAACCCTAAATATAGGGCAGAAAAACATGTTTCACAAGGATGTTCGCTGTGGAGCTGTGTATGGCAGCTGCGATGAAACAATAGCACTGTCCCCGGGGAGGGGCGCGGCAGCGATGAAACAGAGGTGGCGGAATACTTCACAGCCCCGAACACGCGAGCCCCGGGGGTCCCTGTTCAGAACGGGGGTATCTCCCTGCTGCGACGTGTGAGAAAAGGCCGTCGTGTGTACCGCGTGATTTCAGCTCCGTCAAAATACGTGTAAAACATAATCAGGACGTCATCCAGCAGAGAGCTGACGAGCGGTCTCGGTAGGATTTTACCCGCAAGGTTTTTTCTCTTCGTCATCCTCCAATCGTCTTCGATACTCACGCACCGCCGTTTTAGCCAGGTCTGAGTTGTAGTTTACGTAAAGTAAGATTCACCTTTCAGCGCGGGTTTTGTCACAGGGGAACAGCTGAGTAACCACCGCCACAGTCAAAATGGAAAATAATCCCGTCGTCCCCAAGAGTCCCCCGGGCTGCCCTTTCGTGGCCGGCCCCTCAGCCACCGGTCTGGGGTCAGCCCCTGTTGTTCCGAGTATTCCGGGTGGATCCCACAGTGTGTCTCACACCGCTCCTAGGCTTAGAAAACTCAGTTTTAATCTGCCGGTTGTTCTCTTGGATACACCTCTGAGCGCTGGCTTCCCTGGCTTCCCTCAGTGGAGGACAATGGCAGTTCTTCTTTCATCTAATTCAGCCTCCGACCCCGTGCCGGAATCTCCCCCGCTGAAGCTCCAGTCGTCATATTCGGGTTACCAGGGCATCATCAGTCATCTGCGATGTCCCAACCGCGCGAAGGGACCTGGAGCGGCGGCGGCCCTGCTCAGCTTAGCTCACACCTGGCTCCCAGGAGTGACAACGTTCAGGCGCGCTCGGTCCCCCTCCGCCCGCTCCCCGGCAGACCTCGCGTGTTCCTGCCCAGCAGCAAGCATGGCAGCCGCCGCGGCCCGTTTTTTTATTCATAATAAACATTGTATTTGAGAATAGTTTGAGATGTAGGCAACAGTGACGAAAGCCGTTCAGAGCGCTCACGGACACGTGCTCAGCTTCCCGGTTCCTGACTTCTCGCGGTAGCGCGCTCCGTCTGTCGCTGCTAATGACCAATGTCAATATGTTGCGATTGGCGGCCACACCTTATTTGATCTCCTTTTTTTCCCCCAGTTTTTCCCTGATGTCCTTTTTCTGTCCCAGGAGCCTGTCTGGGATCCCACCGTCCATGTAGCGTGTCTCCCTCACCTTCCCTCAGCTGGGGCAGGGGCTCAGGCCTTCCTTGCGTTTGATGGGTTCTGCTCAGGTGTTCTGAGGAATGTCCCTCCACTGGGGTTTGTCTCGTGTTTTTCTCATGGTTAGACCTGGGTAATGGGTTTTGAGGAGGAAGACCCCAGAGATAAAGCTGAGTCTCTTTCATAATAGTTCATGTCGCTGAGCTCTTCAGTGTGTTGCGGACTGATCTAAGCCCGTGACAGAGTGGATCTCCATTAATGCTCCCATTAATTCTAACTATTAATTAAATTCTCCTCTTACTGTTGGAGGAAACGGGCTCAGAGTGGTACAGGAACTTGCCTAAGGACACACAGCAAGCAGCTTAAACACAGGTCTCCTTGGTTCTACAAACTCTGCTTTTGGCCGAATGCTGCTACAGAGAGTGGGAAAGCAATAAATCTGCTTTTGAGAAATAGTATTTATTTATACCCAGCCTTTCCCAGAAAGCCTTGGTTGTGACGTCTGATGACGGCCACATTAAGACAGCCAAGGCAGAGTGTTGAGAAGGAGGTAGACTGGCCGGCTGGGGCCTCCCTCCTGTCCTGTCGCACACGCAGCGTTAGCAGACTCGTCCCTCGGACCACGTGCCCTGCCCGCGTGTGGGTGCTGAGCAGCGTGCAGCCTCGCTGCGTCGCGGGGTCTCCGAGGAGGCGGTGGTGGGAAGCAGAAGTCTCGGGGGTTTGTGATCGTGTGCCTGGCGTGCGACTCTGCGGACAGGAGGCTGGTCGTCCGCTTGGTCTGGCTGATCTAGTTCATCCTCTTGTGGTCGTGCTGCGCCCCGCGACACGGCGGCCGCGCTCCCGGCTGTCTGGATTTGGAAACGGGTGTTTATATCTTTGCATCTTTGTGGTCCCGCAATTTTCCAGACACACTGGTGGCTACGTCTCAGCCCTGTTGTTCCGCCTTTCTGTGTGTCAAGGGCTCAGGGACCGCCCCAGCCTTTAAAAGAGAGAGAGAGGGAGGTGGACATGAGCCGTCAAGGCAAGGCCTTCAGCGCCTCTGGGGACCCTGGGCAGCTGCCATTGCTTCCCACAGGAGGCTTTTAAAGTTTGGTTTAAAAAAATAGCAATAAAGAAAGCATCTACCCAAGTGTGTTATGGGTAGTGATTATGGGAAATACGTGGACGAACATTCTCTTTATTTTGGTAAGATACTCATTCATTCGTGAAGACGATATTAATAGCAGTCACCTCCTAAATGTCAGGCGCTGTTCAGGCGCGTGGAACAGAACAGGTGAACCTTCCTGCTCCCGCGGTGCCTAAACACTAGCAGGGGAGACAGTCGGCAGCAACACAGTAATATTTGAACGTGGGCTGGAAAATAAGCAAAGAACCAATCGCCAAGCCCTGGTGTCGCTGGCGGTGCTCAGGACAAGCTGTGCTGTTAGGGCCGAGTCACCGACTGCAGGGCGCAGGGAGCACAGCAGCGCAGGGGACGCTGGAATAGGGCAAGCTATCGAAGGGCCGCGAGTCTGCCTTTGGACTTGCTGATGTAAAGAGACCCTTCCTGGGCGGGACACAGCAGCCGCCTGGATGGGTGGCCAGGGGGGTCCCGTCGAGGGTGGGTGATGCGCTGGTGAGAAGCACAGGATGAACTTGGCTTCCTCCTCCCCACACCCCCGTGGCTCAGAGCAGCCTCGTTGCTCAACTGGCCCTGTGCAGCAGCCTGCAGGCTGTCTCCCTGCTGCCACCTGCTCTGCGCAGCTGTCCCAGTGAAACTTGGCTAAAGCTTCTGCGATGCTCCGTCCCCTGGGAGTAATACTCAGATCCCCAGGTGGACCTACAAGCCCCTCCGGGAGGGGCCCGTGCATCTCTCCAAGGCATCACTCGCTTGGCCCTCCCTCCGTGTGGCCTTCTGCTCCTCCCCGAACACTCCCAGCTGATCCTGCCCCGGGGCCTTTGCACGGATGGGAGCTCTGGGATGCTCTACCTCAATCTTAACATGGTGGCCCCTGTTCTCAGCCACCTGTCACCACACCCTAGTTTGATTCTTTGTGCAGCACTGTGCCTGGAACATAATAGAAGCTCAGTCAATATCTGTCAGATAATTGAACCAATGAATGAAAAAAATCAGTTGGTCGACAGTGAACAGATAGTGACGCAGTATAAGTCTACAAATAATCAAATAGGGCGTGGTGAGCACTGGAGAGGACAGGGGTGGTTGTGGGGGCGCACAGGGAAGGATGCAGGGATGGGGGTGGTTGTGGGGTCCGAGGGTGCTAGGTGCCCCGAAAAGTGCCGTTGAGGTGAGATCTGGCGCGTAGGTGAGGAGATGCCACGGTGCGGCCGTGGCCTTTTGGAGACAAGGACCAGGTTGAGTGTGAGGCGCTGTCAGCAGGCCAGCGTGAGGCACGCGGGAAGGGAGAGAAGGCGCAGAGGGGTGGGGGTGGAGGGTCTTTCCATCATGGATGGGAGTGTGGATTTCATGGCTGGGCCACTAGGAGCCATTGAAGGATGTTGAGCAGGGAGCGGAGGTGTGGACCATGGCTCTGGATGCCAAGCGGAGAACGTGTGTCTGTGGGTAGCGAGGGCGGAAGGAGACCAGTGATTTCTGGGCAGGGGAGGGTGGTAGCTTGTTGCCGGCGAGGGATGGAGGGAGTCCTGCTGCGTCTGGTGCTGGGCCCCACGGATGGTAAGAGGGACAATCCTCAGTCCTTGCCCTGGAGGTGCTCCCAGTCTGTTCCCAACTCTGCACCTCCAGACACGCCCGTGAACGTCCACCGCGGGCCCTGCCCTCCCGCTGGATGCTGCCAGCCGGGAGCGACAGGGCCTCCCTCTGGTCCCCAGCACTGCCGAATTTCTGCGCCAGCCCGTTGGCTTGTCGCTAGAGGAGGGATGTTTGCAGGAGCCTCCTTCTGAGGTGCGGATGTCCCGCCTGCTCTTGTAACCAATGCCTGTCTCTGTTTTTTCTTTTTCTGCTGCAGCCAACTGGGTACATGGAAAACTCAGTCTCCTACAGCGCTATTGAAGACGTTCAACTGCTGTCCTGGGAGAACGCCCCGAAGTACTGTTTACAGCTCACAATTCCTGGGGGAACTGTCCTACTGCAGGTAGGAAAATAAACATGAACAAGCAGTTTCTTCTCCCTCCTCCCACCGCTCACCCTCCGCATCTCCCTAGGAGGGTGGCAGCCAGCTGTCAGGAGGAAAGGTTGTTTAACTTCAGGTGCCTTTTTTTTTCCAAGCGTAAGAAAGGTATAAACTGGAGCTCACTGGAGAAAAGAAAGAAGGAATGTGCATGGATTGAGCTCCTACTGCATGCCTGCCACAGTCTGGGAACTATACATGTTACTTGTTTAGCTCCCTTGATAAACCTGAGAAATAAGTTTTATGATCTCCATTTTACAGATGAGGAAACTGAGGCACACAGGAGAGTTGTTAGGCCCTAGAATGCTGTTAAAAACAAATGAGCAACAGATGCTACTTTTTGCTGTACTTCGAGTGAGCGGGTTTCTTCTTATTCATCTAAGTCTTTTGAGACCAGTAGAAGTATAAGCTGCCTTTTTGGGGAAAAAAATGTATATTTTGTATGTATTAGGCAGGACTTTGGTTGGAAATGACACAAACGTTATTCAAACTCATGAGACAAACAACAGAATTTAATGCTATAACTATTAAAATAACTGGGAAATCCAAGAGAGGACTTCAGGCATAGCTGGATCCAGGGGTCAAATGAGATCATTAATATTCAGCATCTCGCTCCATCTTCTGGTTCTGCTTCTGTTGGCTTCGTTGTCAGGCGGAATCTCCCTGCGTGGTGGCAAAGGTGGGCAGGTGGCAGCCCTGAGCCACATCGTTAGAGCTTGTAATCCTTAATAAGCAAGAGCCCTTTCTCCTTTCAGTACCTTTTATACAATCTCGTGGAATATCTTGACTGGCTCTGCTTCGGTCTCATTCAGCTCTCAGGAATGCACTGCCCTGGGTCACCTGCCCACCGTTGACCCCGGGCAGCTGTAGATTCTGATTGGTTGCCCTCCCAGGAGGGACCACATGGAGGCAGGAGAGCTGGGTCCACCAAGAAAGGAGAACTGGCCGACAAAACTGAATGGCCACTGTCGCACACGCATGAACATGTTATGTATCATGTCAGGGGAGTCGCCCCAATTTCCAGAAGGAACCCCAAGTTAGAAACCCCTCATCTAGAGAAAATTTACCCTCTTACCCGTGTGAGAAAGATCCGCCTCGGCCTTTCTTTTAGGAGCATTTTCCTTCTAATCCTGTCTCTCCAGGGAACCCTTCTCTCGGCCCAAAGAGATGCTCTGTAAAACCTGTTTCAAATCTAGGGGCCAGCAGATTCTGTAGCAGTCCTGGAGCTGACTGTCACCCAGCGTGGCCTCCGAAGAATGCTGATCTCCGTAGCCGAGTGTCACAACTGAACCTTGTCTACAAAAACCCCATTCTTCGCTGTCATGTCTTGGAGGACACCTAAAACCGCGCCTGCCCCGGTCTGCTTTCTTCTGCAGTTTTTCTTCTGCTCCCCTCGCCGTCTTGCTCTCCCCTCCAGCCCGCGAAGCTTTCTCCTCTCTCTCCCTCCTCCTCTCCTCTCGTCTCGTTATAGTCCGCCCCGCCCCTCCCGCCAGACCCTTCCCGGCTCCTCCAGGCCAGTCTGGTGGCGGCAGCACGAAGTCCGTGAAGGGGGGGGAGGTTGTGGCAAGAACAGGACCCCATGGCCAGCTGAGAGGGAGGGGCGCCTGACCATACCCCACTGCAGTGACTTTCCCGCCATCACGGAGCTTTGCGCCAGCCTCTCCGCTGTGCTGGGGGGAGGCCTCAGCCCTCCGGGGAGACAGAGCTATAAACAAATGATTCCTGAAATAACAGCTGAAATAGAGGCATGTCCCAGAGGACCGGGAGCCCAGAGCAGGGAGTGACTCATTTGGCCTGGGGTGCCAGAGCAGGCCCCCAGAGATGGCAGCACTAAAGCTGGGTGTAGAGGGATGAGTAGGAGTGCGCCAGGATGGGCGGGGCGCGCTCTGGGCAGAGGGGATGTGGGTGCGTAGCGTGAATGTGGGGGAGCTGGGCGTTTGCTGCATCCAGGGGAGAGGGGTTTGAAAGGACGGTGGGTCCTGTGCAGTTCAGGTCCTGTGGGTGCGTCCCGATCTGCTGGGTGGTGGCCAGATCATGCAGGTCATGTTAGCCCAGCCAGGAAGCCTCGGACTGTATTCCCAGGGCAACAGGGAGCCACTGAAAGCTCTTAAAGGATGGAGCGAGGACTGGGGGAATCAGCCTGGTTGCAGGGCAGAGGGGCCTGGATGGACGAGTGACAGAGAGGCGGGACGGAGACTCTTGAAACAGTCCAGTCAGCGGAGGGGGCCCTGAGCCCCCAGCTCCCTTGGAATGGTGGTCGCTGCTCCACCGGCGCAGAGCCTCCTTCCTTCGGGGGCTGCAGGGCTCAGGGGGAGGCAGCCCGGCCCCCAAGGAAGGCCAGAGCGTCACTCGCCCCAGGGATGGAGGGGCAGCAAGGCTGCAAGGGAGGGAGGCGGCGCCCGGAACGTCCCTTTAAGCTGGCCGTGGCCGCAGGCCCAGCTGCGATGACTCGCCTGGCCGGCCGCGTCCATCCGGCAGCGCCTTTGCGACTGAATGGGCGGGTGGGCCTCTGGCCTCTCCAACATCCCTCTCGCTGGGACAGCGGAGCCAGAGGCAGGAGCCGGAGAGAGGAGGGGGGAGGAGGAGGAGGAGCAGGAGGAGGAGGAAGGGGTGGCCGGCAGCTCCTCCTATCCAGACGCAGAGCCGGGGCCGGAGTCAGGACGGGAGAAGCAGACGCGGCCGTCCACGGCCTTCCCCCCGACCCCCCGGAGAGCCCAGGTGGGTGCAGCCCCCACCCCTGCCGCCCGTGGGCCTCTCCCTGGCTGTCATTCCGAGGAGCCAGGGGAGGTGGACGTGGATGGACTTCCTTCTGGTCCTCACGCCCCTCCCCCTCCCCGTCATGCACGGGTGGCGGGCAGCTATGTCGTCCTAGAAATGGGTTCCAGGTCATCCCGGAGATGAGCTCCAGGCTGGGAGGTCCGTGTGGTTCTGGGAAGGTGGGGGGTGGGGGGTGCTACCTGGCCCCCCAGGCTGGGCCCGTGGAGGTGGTGGCCAGGGCTTGTGCTGATTGTAGTCACGTGCTGTTTGGGACAGGTGGTGGGGTCCTTTGCTTTGAGAGCCTTGATTGCCATGTGGCACACGCGCTGCATTAGGACCTGGGGCCACGGTCCCAGAGACCAAGCCCTGTGGCCCTGGGCCAGATCCTCCCTGCTGGGGGTGCGTGGCATGCAGAGGCAGTCAGGTGCGCTGGCGGGTCACAGCCCATCTGAAGAGCTTCCCTGAGCACTCCTGGTCAACAGAGGCATGAAAATGCCTGGACTGTGCCGTCCAGTACGGCAGCCACTGGCCATGCACGCGGTGCGCATTGGGATTTAATTCAGTCAAATTGGAAATGCAGTTCCTCAATCCACCAGCTGTGTTTGCAGTGCTCAGCAGCCACATGTAGCGAGTGGCCACTGTCCTGGACACACAGATGAGAATGGTTCCATTGTTGCAGAAAGTTCGCCAGGCAGTTCTGGCCTCAAAAACGGTTCGTTTTGACCTCACGTTCCATGCCCCGGGCTCCAGCCTCAGAATGTAGGGGGTTCTTCAGTGTCCCCAAACAGGCCCATCCTCTGCACACGGTGCAGCTTTCTCTACCTAAGCGATCTCGGGGCTCCAGGGGCTCCAAAGAGGGGCCCGATGTCCCTTCCCTGGGCCAGCTGCCTTGTCTCTGTCTCTCCTTTTCAGGTTCTCTGCATCTCTGTGTGTCTGTTTCCTCTGTCTCTCTGATACTTACCCTGCATCTCCCTCCCGCCGTCCTCTCCCCCTCTCTCTTCTTTCTCTTTGTCTCTTGCCGTAGCTCACTCTGCCTTTCTCCTGCAGTTTCTTCTGCCAGGCCCCTCTGTCCACCTCGGAACCTGTCTCCCTGGCCTTCTCTGTTCCTCTCCACTCTTGCCTCCTTTCCTCCTCCTCCTCCTCTCTGTCTCCCAGGGACCAACTTAACACAACTCCTGCTTGTTAGAGTTTGAATCAGTGCCTCATGCAGGCCTTGGGGAGCTGACCTGATCATTCAGGGGAGGCTAAGAGGACATCTAAGCACACGTGCCTTGTCCCCAGGTCCCGGACACTGAGCAATCTGCCTGCAGGCCGAATAGCCAGACAGAGGGGCCCAGCTCTCCTGCACGGGCGTGATGGCATTTCTGGATGCTTTGTGTTCTTCCCCGAGAGCTTTCTAGTGCCGTGTTGTTAGAATCCCTGGTTACAGAAAGACCCTGTTTATCTTCTCCTCCCTCAGTGCTCTTCCTGCTAGTTTCATTGCGAGGAGGGCAACCATGTAAGTACACAGACGGTGCAATGAGAGCATCGTGGGGGCGCCCCTTGCTGCCCCTGGGTGGGTGGCGGGCACTGACGGGTAACGCTGCACAGATGGTCTTCGGGGATTCTGCCTCGAGATTGGGTTTCCACCCGTTAGCAAAAGTGGACAGAGCCACTGCGCCCTCAACGAGGCTTCAGGCGAGACAAGAGCGAGGGGACCCTCCTGCCTCCGAGCGTCTGTCTTCTGGGACAGTTTCCAAGACGTGGCTCTTCTCACCGATGTTCCGGAAAGTCCCGCAGGAGGCCGGGCAACTGTTTACCCCAAATGTTGGCAGCAGGGCAGGGACAGGGTGGGTTCCTTTCTTACTGGAAGCTGGAGAGAAAGACCTTTCCAGTCTGGGAAGCACGTGCTGTTTTTCCTTAAGAAGTTGGGCTGGAGAAGGGGGATTTGGGAAGGGCGCCCACAGCGCACCCTTGGCTGTTTTCCTCACCTCTCGAGACAATGCAACAATGAAAAGAACTTGGCAAGTTTGGAAGAGGAAATTAGGCAGCATTTGCCTGGAACCAGGCCCTTCCAGTATTCGAAAGATTTGTCCCTAGGAGAAGTCAGAACCCTGCGGGCTGGAGCTTCTGGGGGACTTGGGTGGGGGTGGGGGTTTCCCGTGTTTGAAAGGATTCTCCTGTGAGTGACCCTCAGGACTCTAGCTGTGCCTGGCAGTCCCACTGGGCCGGGTTGTCCTCGCTCGGCCGCCTGCAAGGCAGCATGTGGGCTCCGTGCAGAAGCACACCCTTGACCCTGCCAAGGCACAGCCTGGTCAACTTTCCTTGTGCTTGGAAGGTGCTTAGAGATGCCTGCACCGGGATTCAGGATGTGGCCTACCAGCCTCTGTCTGCCTTCAGAGCCAGACAAGCCAAAGGAAGGAGCAGTTTATGGCCTACCCTCTCCCAACCTCTCTGGCTCCATCAGCCACCGCCCCTTCTTTGGGAGGAAAGTTCTGGCCCACCCCATCATTTTCAGGGTGGGCCTCCTTGTGATCGGAACAGGGTGCCAAGCCCTTCCTCCTTCCCTTACATCAGCAGGGCAGCTGCTCTGGACAAACAAAGCTCACAGATGCCCCATCCCAAGTCCTGGGAATCTGAACGGGCTCAGAGGCATTGCTCACGTGTCCCAGGGGGGATAACAGGGACAGTGAACTGGGAGCAGACAGACCTGAAGTCTGGCCCAGCCCTCCTGCGCACTAGCTGTGCAACCCCAGACACTGCCATGGCCGTGTACCTCGCTGCGTAACCCTGGGCTCTACTGTGCACAGGCTGTGTAACCCTAGACAACGGGAGGAACCTCTCTGGGCCTCATTTTCTTTATCTGTGAACTGGACCCATGATCATGATATTAAATACTTGTCTCCTTGGATATTGTGAAGATCAGAGATATTATATGTAAAGTACTTAGCCCTGTGCCTGATTCATAGTAGATGTTTGGGAAAACACCACCATGATTATTTCTAGAGCCTTGGTCAAATACAAGTTGGGGAAGAGAGGAATATCAAGGCTAAAGAGTTCCTTGGAAGATCTGCTGCACATGAAATGCCTTCCATGAGCAGAATAGGTATACTC
>RJWJ010023739.1:0-25518 GCA_004363605.1 Indri indri | reverse complement strand
AGACACTTAACCATTGTTTTGAGCACTCTTGCAATGAGGTCAATCAGTATATGATTATTTGGTGTGGAATTATTGTTCTTAAGTTTTCCTGATGATTTATTATCTTATAATCTATATTAAGATCTCTTGGTTTTTTTTCCTGCTGAATTCTGAAACGCTAATTGGAACAAGATACGATTTCAAGAGCGTTTCATTTCAATGTATGTAAGTATAAACTGTTAAACTGAGTGGTAGGGATGGAGCAAGAGGGAAGAAAAAGGGGGTTTTCTCGGCGCTGTGTTAGAAAATAGAGCATTTGCTAGAATTAAATTTCTTCATCAATTGTAGTCAGTCCTGGCTAAGTAATTCTTGTTCTCATCATCTTGTGTTCTGTACCCATCTGCTTTCACCAAAGTTATCTGCTTCCAGTTCAAAGAGTCCTAGAAATCCTGGCCCATCCCACGGTCTGACAAGTGTCTCCTGGTGGAGACGGTGTCAGCTTATTTGGAAACCTGGTGCCCAGGAGTCTCTTTGCTAGTACCAGTAGTGAAGAGTACTTTTAATAGCGCCTAAATAGGCTTTATTTTGATGTTTCTTCTAGAAGCTTCTATTTCTGATCTATAGTTTAAAGCAGGGGACTTCAGGCAAGTATGAAGCCAAAGTAGAAACCCACAATTTACAATAAAGCTAAATGGCTCTTGCTACCTTATGACAACTATAGTAACAATGTTGGGTGGGGCAGAGGAGCCTTCTGTGCAGTTACAATACACAGTCATCTCTAAGGATTTAGTGATTACCCCAAAATCACAACATTTTGGACAGTGAGGATATTGACGAATCTCCGCTGTTTTTTAATTCATCCCATAAAATGTTTGTTAAGATTATTGCCAAATGAAAGGAGGGCTGTGTTTTCATTTTAAACGCAAAACAAACAAATTTAAAAAATCAGTTTGTTGACTGGTATGCCAGTCTTCATAATAAACATGAGTATCCTTCTATTGATCTTGAAAGGCAATTGTTGGAAAAAAAAACGCTATTAATAACCCTGTACTAGTATACAGTTACCTAGGGAAGTTGAATTTCCCTTTTTGATTTCTCATATTGTGAGTTTAATAAATATAAGAGCTCTTACAATAAAGCTAAACTAATGAAAAGTATGAAGGGCACCAAGCTTCCCGATTATTTCCAGCATCTTCTTTCTGTATAGTGAGGGAACAAATCTGTAGTTTTGACCACTGGTCATCTGGGAAGTTCTATAGGTAGCACAGATATAGAAGACACTGAGAGCTTTATTATTCTGAATTTAGGAAAAGGCAGTTTAAAAAAGAGTTGCTATCAGTGTTAAAAACAGTGGCCTAAATAATAATAATAATAATTAAAAAGTCAGGGGTGATTAGATATAAGCATGAGTACTATACACATAACATAAGAAATACTAACATACTTGGTTCAGAATGACAATATTTAAAATAAACACAGCAGCAAATAATTAAGAACCCTAGACTTTTCAGAAATAGACTTTTGTTTAATGTGATTCAAAAGCATGACCAAAAAAGCACCAAAAGTTAACCAACTCTCAAGTGAAATTATTTTGGTGCTATAAGAAACCAATTTTATCCAGATACAGAATAACTTTTTACATCTTCTTCTTCACATATCAGTTTTATTTTGAATCATTTTTTCTTCTTTACAGTTTATACCATTTTTTTGTTTAAAAATGTTAAATTTCCTTTATATGTATTTTTATATATACACAAAACCAGCAAATTTAAATCTCTTAACTTTAAAATATACTAACCCTACAAGCATTCAATAAGACAGTGCATATACCACATTGATTGACCATCTTAATAAAACTGTAACACTTCCCTTGGTGAACTAGCACATCAGTTATCTTGAATAAGGATTCATATCTCATACTTGCAAATAGTATCCACTTTGCAATTTGTATCTACTATCATCCCAACACCCAAAGTCATTCTTCCCTCAAAGATTGAGAGAAAACCTGGGACTGCCTGGGACTGGCACCATGGGCAGATTGTTAGGGAAATTCCAAAGATGTTGGATGTAAAGACACCTTGACAACTCTGCTGTTTTAAACACACTCCACATCCCTCTGTACCCCTCAACTGGTGAATGGAAGCATGTACACCAGCAAGGCTCAAGGGTGTGTCAACATCCTTCTCAACCTGTTAACTAATAGCCATTCCATTATGTGTGCCACTAAGAGGCAAGGGAGAGTGCCTTGGTGTTTCAGTATTTTCTGTCTTGGTGAATTTAGATCTACTTAGAAATTGTCCAGATCCCCCAAAGATTATTTGTTAATTAGCTAAATGAAATATTAGTCCAAGATCTTAAAGTTATTAGGGATCTTGGAAATAATGTTTAAACCGATTCACTGTAGAGAAGCACAATTATCAATGATATTATGAGTTTTTCAGAGAGATGACATCTTAATAATTTTACCCAGAAAGATACAGAGAATAATTAAGTTTACATTTACAATTATCTCAAGCACCAAAGAACAAACCCTTTAAAAAATTATAATTCACTTTACTTAAACATACACTTTTTACATTCTCATTACCTTAAATTTAATTTAAATGTTGAATGTTTAAATGTCTTATCAGACCAATAAAACCAGCAATGAAAATTTAAGATGTTTAAACCAATTAGGCTTTCCATGAGAATGTAAACTGAAGTCTTACATAATGTAAAAAGTTATGCTTAGTTATGCTTAAGACATAGCTGTTTTTAAACCCAAATTATCAAACCAGTCTGATTTGTCTCAGGATTTATCTTTATTTATTTTTTTTTTTTTGAGACAGAGTCTCACTCTCTTGCCTGGGGCGAGTGCCATGGCATCAGCCTAGCTCACAGCAACCTCAAACTCCTGGGCTCGAGCAATCCTACTGCCTCAGCCTCCCAAGTAGCTGGGACTACAGGCATGCGCCACCATGCCCGGCTAATTTTTTTTTTTATATATATATATTTTTAGCTGTCCAATTAATTTCTTTCTATTTTTGGTAGAGATGGGGTCTCGCTCTTGCTCAGGCTGGTCTCGAACTCCTGAGCTCAGGACTATCCGCCCGCCTCGGCCTCCCAGAGTGCTAGGATTACAGGCGTGAACCACCGCGCCCGGCCTGTCTCAGGATTTATCTTAACTAGGACTATCATAAAATGTGCCCCTAGGTACCATGTATTGAAGAAGTTTTTATTGGTGTGTTTTTCTGCCCACCAGTTGTCATACAGCAGAGAAGGACCTGTCCTCTGTTGTAAGAGGGAAGGAGAGGAGGGGGACAGAGCTGGGGTGAGCAGAACACATGGTGGCACAAAGATGAAGAAGGGTCCCCATTCAAAGGCTGCTATTAGCAAAGTGACAGAAGAGGCTATTGGGGGGCGGTTGGGGGAAGGCACGTGGGAGGAGTTTGCAGAAGGTGGCAAGGGCTGAAGTAGCATCTGGGGAACTGGAGAGGAAACAGAGTCACAGGGCTGGGTGTCCATCGGTGAGCCTGTGTCTGAGGTGGGATGGGCTTTCCTCCAGGGTCACTTGGCTTGGGGGCAGACATGGAGTGGGCAGGTGATACGGTTCATCCCAGGTTGAGGTTTTGCCAGGAGGTACAGGAAAGGGGCAAAGGAATTAAAGATATCTGTTAAAAAAAGTGATTATAAAGTTGGTCCACGTAATTTAGGCTGACCAAAGGGCAAATTGCAGCTAGAAAGGGGCCGGTGGACCACAGGGGTGGAGCCAGCAGAGATAACAGGGCAAAGACCTGAGCGGCCGGTGGGCACAGGGTTAGTGGTATGATTTTGGGGACACCAAGGATCATGCTAAGAATTGGGGTAGATGGAAGATTGAAAACCAAGGACAGAAGTCTTCAGTTAAAGGGTGTATGTCTCCAAAATGTCAGTAGATGATGGTGGAGAAAAGGGGCAGAGGCTGGTGAGGCCAGATGGCATTAGCCCCCAGAGGAAAAGTGTGGCCTGGGGGCAGTGAGGGGGCACACTCCCAACCCCCCTGCCCCTGGGGTCATAGACTTAAGGAGGAAACAGCCAGAGGCCACCAGAGGCAGCTGGGATTTAGTTAGCATCAGGTGGTAAGGGCACTGTTCTTAGCTAAGCAGGTATTAATAGAACATGTTGCAAGGTCTGCACTTGGGCGACCCAGTGGAAGGAGACAGGAAGAGGGACGTACAGAGCCCTGGGAGTGAGAGCAGAGGAAGCAGTGGCAGCATGGGCGCCTGGCCCCAGGGTGGTATCCGCAGCAGTCGTGATGGGACTCGCTCAGGTGCTCACTGCCAGGAGGCAGGGAGCCAGTCCTCGCATGTGGAAGAGCTGTGCCATAGTGTCCTGACCTGGGTGTCTCACGCTGCATGGCCAGTTGGCAGGCAGGTGGTACAGAGGCTGGCTGCAGACTCGGTACAACTAGCTCACCCTCAGCTGGAGTGTTTATGGAGCCATTCAGTCCTTTCAGCTGATGCCTCTTAGATGCCTTGTATGTGCCAGGCCCCTGCCAGCCGTGGGAAGAGGCATCAGTGCAGCTACCACCTGCTGCAGGGCACTGGGTGCCCACTGGGGCCTCTGCTCACGCCCGCCACCACGGTGACAGCACTGCCCTTTATCAGACTCGTCCAGATGGCAGAAGAAAGAGTTCTGCGGTTTTAAAAAAGAGAAAATGAAAGACATTGGTCTAGCAGATTCCAGACAGGATCCTAAGAGGAATACATCTTTCTTACCTGACAATGCCCAGTTTCCTTTTTCAGAACTAAACTCAAGGTGCCTCTTGTTTTGTCCATCTCCACCCGTTTCCAGAGTTTGGCGTGTACTGCAGCCACTGCCGGAGCGAGGTCCGTGGCTCGCAGTGTGCCCTCTGCAAAGGCTTCACCTTCCAGTGTGCCATCTGCCACGTGGCCGTGCGCGGATCGTCCAATTTCTGCCTGACCTGTGGGCACGGTGGCCACACCAGCCACATGATGGAGTGGTTTCGGACGCAGGAGGTGTGTCCCACTGGATGTGGGTGCCACTGCCTGCTTGAAAGCACTTTCTGAACCTACAGACCGTGGGAGTTGTCAGAAATCCCAGAGGACCCTGATGATGGTGACAAGCTCTCTGCAAGGAGCCAGGCTCTAGAACCTGGGTTTGTCCCTGGCGAGACAGAAGTATGTTCCTCTCAAAGCCCGTGCACCATCGACTTCTCTCGAGCCTTCGCGGTCTCTTGTCTGGCTGTCTGGGACGGACGTTGCTGCGGGAAGATGGGCGCACATATGTGCAGTCGCACTTCATGTGTCGTCTGTGTCAGGTGAGCCACTAAGGTGGAAGTTTGCCTGGAGAGAAGCACCTGCCTCCAGAGCCAATGTGAACTTTGAAGGTGTTAGCCTTAAACCACACACGGCGCCCTCCTAATGCCAATGCGGAGACCTAAGTCGGATGCAAAAGGCAGTCTCCTGAGCCAAAGGATAGCGGATATTAATTTAATTGACAAGTGGGACTATGACAGCGTGGCTTTAGAAGTTGGTACATTTACCGAGCTGATGGACAGTGGCCTTCTAAGATATGACAGTTTAATTGTAAATATGTGATGTACTTAAAGATTCTTAAAATGTATTTTTTGTTTGTTATTTCTCCTCTAGCTGCTGTTCCTTGGCTAATAAAATTCTAGTCATTGTTTAAAAAAAAATAAGAGAAAGTTGAACAACATTTCAGTGAGTCATTTTTTTACCCTACCTCTAATTGAAGTTAGCTATTTGAATAGGACCAAAGTCAGTGCTCTGATTTTTAAAGGAAATGCTGATATGCTTTTGCTATCTGATAAGAGAAAATAGAATTTGACATTTAAGGTTCTTCCAAGCCCCAAGAGTCTAATTATTTCTTCTAGCAAAAGGAAGACAAGATTGCTTTGCAGCATTGATATAAAAGGCATCTCTGTTCAGATGGTCTGGGTCCCCTGAGTCCTCCAACTCTTCCCTGAGGCTTCCCTGCAAGCGTTGCCGGTGTGTGTCTCAGTTTCTATTCGTTATAGCTCATGCGTCCACCGGTTCTTCAGAATCTTTTCAACTCTTACATTTTGCATGTGCCAGGGAAGAGAAATCTTTTTTGAAATTTCTGTTGAAATATCTATTTTTATTTTTAGAATTTTATAACTCCAAATCGATTAACTTAAGGAATATAACACGTCCCCAGTGTTTTGCATCACTGTGTTTCAAACTACACATTTAGGACCCATTAATGGATTGTGAAATCAATTTAGTGGATAAAACCAGCATTAAACAAATGAAATAGTATAGAAGAAAAATGTTCGGGATGTACCATATGTAGTTAAGGTAAATATTCTTTTGTGTAACTTGGTTGTTTTGTTTTGTTTTTGAGACATAATGTCACTCTATTGCCCAGGCTAGAGTGCAGTGGCATTAGCCTAGCTCACAGCAACCTCAAACTCCTGGGCTCAAGGGATCCTCCTGCCTCAGCCTCCCGAGTAGCTGGGACTACAGGCATGCGTCGCCATGCCCAACTAATTTTTTCTATGTTTTTTTAGTTGCCCAGCTGATATCTGTCTTTTCTTTTTTTTTTTTTTTTTTTAGTAAAGACGGGGTCTCACTTTTCCTAAGACTGTTCTCGAACTCCTGACCTCAAGCGATCCTCCTGTCTCTGCCTCCCAGAGTGCTGGGATTACAGGCGTGAGCCACCATGCCCGGCCTGTGTAACTTGTTTACAAGTGTGTGTGTATAAGTGTATACTCCATCATAATGTTAATTTATTTCTTACTGAATGTTGTGGTCAGAAACATTTTCAAAAATCAGTTTTGGATGCCGTTCATACCTTGTCCCCTGTCTTGCTAGGCATAAAGCACCACGACATGAGGAAAGGGCTTAGATCCTATGCAGTGAGACCAGAGGTTTAATACTGGGCTCTGATCCGGGGTAAGGTGTCTGCGTCTCAGCAGAGCACACAGCCGGGTCCACTGGGAGGCTGAAAGAGGAGGCCAAAACATCTGAATTTGTTTACACTCTGATTTTTCTTTATTTGGGTTGAGGCTGCTGTAATGGTGATTACAGAATAGGTTGACTAATTTACACAGAGAAAAAGGATCTGTTGTGTTCCTCATGAAATCACACCATTTGCAGACAACAGTCTTTTCCTGTTCCCCATTGCTCAGGCTAATATAAAAATCTGTCCCTATCTGTCCCCATCAGGAGTGAAATGTTTTTCTTGTTTTAGTTTCTTGTTATGGGAACGTTGTCTTCCCAAACTGAAAAATCTTAATTAATGGATGTGAAGAAATCCAAAGTTTAAGACATTACATAATGTCTTCTTTTAGTAAGTGAATTTCTCTCGAATTTCCAAGTTACCAGAACAAAGGCCTAATATTTTGCACACACTTATGTCTGGAAATGTGTTAGCCTGGATGTGGGCCATGGTCCATATTCTCTCTGCCTTAGAATAGATTATTACAAGCACCTAAATCCTTTTTTGTTTGTTTTCAATGACAACATAAGCTATGTTCCGAAGTACCTTTGAACTTGGCAAGGAAAACAGGTCTAGCAGACTAATTTGTGCAGCAGAAACAAAAGGTTGCTTAGGCAGCCTTCTGGAAAGAATGGGGGAAGAGGGGAGTCTTCTGAGCAACCACCAGCTTGATTTTTTTTGTGTCCCTGTCCCAACCCCCAATATACAAATGATATAATGCTTTTCTGTAATGCCATGTAGATAGAATCAATGTAGCTTTAAATTTTTTAAAAATTTAATCTAATCTGAAAACACATGCAGTCTGAAGATGTGGAGTTCACATGCTGGGAGCTCCTTCCCTGATTCAGTCATTCCCTGGGTGGCTGGCAGGATTGAGGGGAAACCATTTCTTTTTTAGTGGTTTAGTGCAGCAGGAACTAAGGAAAGTCCAGGAGTCATTCAGGCTTTGTCAGAGGACTGATGCTGTAGCCACTCTAGCGCGCGGGAGCTCATCGGTGGTCTCTGTGCAACAGAACAATTTCCTAGAAGGTTGATTTTGCTAGCTGTGGAAAAACAAGGGAAGAAATAACACCCTCGACTTATGGCTTAGCTTTTCATACCATCCTCAAGACTGGAGCCAGCAGTAGGGTCTTATACTCACACCTGAGGATGGGCCCAGGGGCTAACACACCTTGGTTTCCTCATTCTTCTTAGAATCTAAGTCCTGATCAGAATCATAATTAATCTGCCATATTAGTATTCTGTCATATTGGCAAGTTTACATCACTATATCACTAATTTTGTATTTTTTTCTTAAATCTAAGAAGGTCTGGTTTTATTCATCAAATATTTAAAATGATATAGGAGCCAGTGTGGTGGTGCACACCTACTGTCCCAGCTCCTCGGGAAGCTGAGCCAGGAGGATCCCTTGAGCCCAGGAGTTCAAGGTTACAGTGAGCTATGACCCAGTCACTGCACAGAGTGAGACCCCATCTCTAAAAATAAAAATATTAATAATGAGAAATAATCACTTCAGCAAAGACGAACCACACAGAACGTGGTCCCTGCCCTGCTGGAGACAGAGTCTGATGGGAAAGGTAAGTATGGAAGACCTTACTCCACAGCGTGCTCTGGGCCTCCAGGGAAGGAGTAGTGCCCCACCAGGGGCAGAGGGGGAGGACTTGACTGAGTTCATTTGCAGGTAAGTGTTCTCAGGTGGGGACGAGCAGGAAGGCACGGGGAGGACTGTGCCAAGGCTGGGCAAGAAAGCATGGCATTTGGGGCACCGTGAGCAGTGTGTTGCAGGTGCAGCACAGGCTGGGGCTGATGCACTAGGCTGGGGAGGGGGCAGGAGCCAGAGCGGAGCTCACAGTCCTGGTTGCTGCTCTGAGGAGCCTGGGCTTTGTCTGCAAGCCTGGCTCCTCAGTCTTTCCTGGACTGTAAGCCCTGATTGGGTTTCTGCGTCCTTCCTGCGTGCTCACCTCCCAGGCCTCTAAGGTCCACCCCCACTTGTCTGAGCCCCTGGCCAGTGGATGCCTGGCACCCCTGCAGCCCCTCAGCTGTCCCGGCGGCATCCGGTGCAGTCCTTGTCATCACTCCAGCCCTTGCTGCCCTTTATAACCCAGGAAGAGCAACTCACAGCACACACTTCGGGGTCCAAAATGCATGGGGGTTCCCCCCATGCCCAGCCATTCTCCAGCAGACACCAGCGGGATGTCCACTAATTCAATTCTGACACTGTCTACCTGGAGATGGCATCAGGTCCCACAGGTTAAGGGCTCAGACACCAGTCTCAAGTCCCAGGTTGTGACCTGTGCTTCTGACCAACCAGCTATAGAGTGGGGGTTCCCGTGAGCCCCTCTTCAGGTTTGATTAGGAGGCTCACAGAACTCAGGGAAGCACTTTGCATTTACCCATTCGTTATAAAGGGTGTTACAAAGGACACAGATGAGGAGCTATATTGGGCAAGATACGTGGGAGGGGCGTGGAGAAGCCATGTCCTCTCCCGGTGACCACCCTCCAGGCATCGCCATGTGTTCAGCAATCTGGAAGCTCTTGGAACCCAGTCCTTTTGGGTTTTCCTGGAGGCTTCGTTATGTAGGCATGATTAACAACATCATTGGCCAGCGTTGACCAACTCAACCTGGAGCCCCTCTTCCCTCCCTAGTCTGGAAGGGAGTGGGTGGGAGGTGGGGCTGAAAGTGCCAACCCTCTAATCATGTGGTTTGTTCCCTGGGCAACCAGCCTCCATCCTGAATCTCTGCAGGAGCCCACCTAGGGTCCACTCATTAGAACAAAAGCTGCTTCTAACTCCCACGAAATTCCAAGGGATTTAGAAGCTCTCTGTAAGAGGCTGCTATCACTCAGGAAATTACAATGATTTAGGAGCTCAGTGACAGGAACCTGGATCAAAGACCAAATATTAGAACAAAAGAGTCTCCCAGCAGCCCTGCTGCTCAGGAAATTATAAGGGTTTTAGGAGCTCCGTACGAGGAACCAGGGCAGAGACCAAATATATGTTTCTTTTTATATCACAATATAATGCCCAGAGAAGGAAAGCAATGTTTTTGCTTGACCCACATTTTTAAGAAAAGATTTTTATATCTTCATTGTTTTTTCTAATTATAGAAACATTTTAAATTTTGTTACTATTTTGCCTCTCTGCCCCATCCTCATATGATTTTTATAAGTAGAGTTTATTATATCTTCATCAGAAAAATGAAGACGCACAGCAAAAAGAGATGAAAACCATCTCCACATGAAGAAGGTGTGGTCAACCTCAGCTCCACTTCCCAGGGGAGGGAGCAGCTAGAGTTAAAAGAAAACGAGGGAGCTTATACCTGAGGGCACATGTTCCCTGTGTCACCATCTTTATGGTGCTAGAATTAATTCTTAAATTTTCTATCTTAGCTCATGTTCTTGTAAGGAGTGATACAGAGTGATCATACACTCTTCATGCGGTTTCTCCCCATGGTAACATCTTGTATGGTTCTAGAACAATATCACAACCAGGAAATTGATGTTGGTACCATCCATCAATCTCATTCAGATTTCAGTTTTACATGCACTGTGTGTGTTTGTGTGTGTGTGTGTGTGTGTGTGTGTGTGTGTGTGATTTCGTTCTCTGCAACTTTATCACCTGTATAGATTTGTGTCACCGCCACCATTACCGTCAAGATACTCTGCTGCCCTTTTATTGACACATCACGTCCCATTCTCCCTCCCTAATCTCCTGGCAACCACTAATCTGTTTTCCAGATCTATGGTGATGTCATTTCAAGAATATTCTGTAAATAGAATCATATAGTATGTAATCTCTTGAGATCGGCTTTCTCACTCGGTATAATAAAGCCTCTGAAATCCATCCATGTTGCTGCATGTATCAATAGTGTGTTCCTTGTTGTTGCTGAGTGTATTCCATGGTTTGGATGGACCACAGTATGCTTAACCATTCACTTGTTGAAGGACATTTGGGTTGTTTTCAGTTTTCAGAATTGATTTTTGAAAATTATTTTGTTAATTTCTTCAAAAACAAAGTTTTCACTGTAATCAGTGAAACAATACATGGAAATAAATAAAATCAATAATCTTCCTCCTGTCTCCCATCAGTCAATGTGAACAGCCTTATGCTTATCCTTGCACGCTTTTTTTTCACACAAACGTGCAGACAAATGCTAGAAGGAAGTTTGTTGTTTGTAGAAAATGTGGTTATGTTATATGCTTTACACTGCAATTAGCTTTTCTCACTTGAAAATATGATATCCCTCCAGTAATAGATGTAATGTAAAAGAACAACTTTCCATTTGTAGCAGCACTTCCCTGGGAAATATCAAAAATAGATACTGCGATGTGCCAGGCCTTCTGGTGTGGACAAGATGGGGCAGACTTGTCCCTCCCTGCTAAGTACAAATGCAAACCCTGGAAATAATGCCAGAGGCAACAAAAGAACTCTCAGAGGTGGAAAAAGAAAGGCAAGCTGCACCCCTGGGCTGGAGGAACAACAAAGCAGAAGGGGGTCTTGTTATCCCCCACCCAGCAGAAGATGGTGACCGAGGCCCAGCACTTCCCAACCCCCAGCCTGAGAGGGGTAAAAACCATACACGCAAAACCACTACAGACAGACCAAGATGGGGGTTCTAAAGAGTGTTCAAGGAACCCACGGGAGGGTAAGACAAGAGAAACAGAGCAAACAAACAGAAAACCAAGACTAAAATGGCAGATTTGTAATGGCCCCAAACTGAAATTCTCTCAGGTGTCCTTCAGTAGGTGAATGGTTAAACCTCACTCCTGTGCAATAGTGTTCTGCAATGGAAGGGAACGATACTGATGACACGTAACAACCTGGATGACTCTAAGGGAATTGGGCTGAGTGAAAAAAGCCAATCCCAGTTGGTTACACTCTGTATGATTCTTACTATATAACATTCTCGTAGTGGCAAAAGTCTAGAGCTGAGAACAGATTAGCAGTCATTGGCGTGGGAAGGGCAGGAGGCAGGGGGAATCCTGATGGGGGTGGAACAGTCTTCTGTCTTGACTGTGGACTGTGGGGTGAATGCACGCCCCACACATAGAACCAAATACTCAGCCACAAATGAGTACAAGTAAAATGGGAAATCTGAGTAAGATGGGTGGATTGTCTAATGTCAGTATCCTGAGTGTGAAATTACACAAGATGTTGCCATCCAATGTTATCATTGCAAGAGTATTATTTCTTAAAACTGCACATGAATCTACAATTCTCTCAAAATAAAAAGTTTATTTTTGAAAAAGCTGGATACTGTGATCCACCACAATTGGGTCTGCTAAGTGAGTTTTGAGCATCACCTCGGCTGTGCCAGACCCTCTCTGGACCTAACTGAAGAAGACTCTCTTTTGATTAATGACCAGTGGGACTTGTCTTTCCCAATTGTACAAGGCCTCATGGACTCATTTTGTCCTACCTGGGGAGCAAGATTCAGTCCTTAATTAGTGCACTCACCCCCTAACACATGTAGCAAGACCCCCGACTACTCTCTCCTCCGGCAGGTCCACGCAGTGGTGTGTGCTCCCTTGCCTGGCAAGCACAGAAATGAGGGGCTCATTGTGTGAATCGCCGTGGTGATTTTTCTTTTAATGGTAAAGGAAGTAACAATTGTGAGTGAAATTTTCTTTAATAAGTAGTGGGAATGGAGAGAAGGGTGGAAGAGTCAGATATTTAGGTGGTAGCTCTGCAGGATCAAGCTGCTACTAGAGCGGATGGCTGATATTAAATAATAAGCATATCTAGTTTCTCATTCTGATTTGAGTCAAAATTTGACCATATTCCCTTTATGGAGGTGGTAATTGTTTTCCAGTTATACTTGTGATTGAAAAGCAAAAGCTTTCAGGAATAGCTGACAAATGTGATGTTTGCCATCACTTTGGAAATATACAGCTAATCTTGATAGACTGGTTGCTTCCTCCCAAACCAGATAGCAGAAATTCCCAATGCTGCCAGCAGGCAGGATGCCTGTTAGTGTATGGGAAGGCCCATGGACAAGCGCTCTTCACACTAGCCACAAAACGTAAGAAAAGCACAGACATGAAGACCTAGTTTTTGTTTTTCTTGAGATGGGGTCTCACTTTGTTGCCCAGGCTGATCTGGAAATCCTGACCTCAAGCAATCTTACCACCTCAACCTCTAGAGTAGCTATGATTATAGGTGGGCACCACCATACCCAGCTCTATCCTTTATCATAAACATTTTTCTCTTATGGTAACATAAATTACAAAACAATTTCTAACTACTACCTTTATTTTGCTACGTTAAGCCAAGATGCAATATAAGGGATGAGAAAATGATTAAATAGGAATTACAGATCTTTTCTCATTTAACTCAGCTCTTTGCATCATGGCTGTGAATTACCATTCAGAATGGCGGTCTCTCACCCCAAGTGCTTCCACATCAAAAGTTCTTTCGGCATTAACTGACCCAAGCTGCTAGTTGCTTGGATGCCTTTGAACCTAAACTGGGGGCAACACTGGTTTATAGGCCTGGGGCCAAGCCAGGCATTACTTCTTCTGCCACTTTCTTAATTTAGGGAGAATTGTTGATGGATAGAACCTAAGACTGTCTATATGGTTTTTTTCCCCCGTATATCTCCTAATGTAGATCAGATATGGAATAAAAAGAGAAAAGATCAATGTTGGTGCCAAAGTAGATGGACTTCCTTCTCATCAGGAAAATATCTCAGCAGTTAATGTTCTTGCTGGCTTCTATAAGGCGTGGGCCAATCTGGGTATCTTCAAAGAACCAACTTTTTTTTCTCATGCAAACATTTTGGACACGTTTGAGAAAACAGAGTTTAAACATTTGTGCAGTACAAATAGAGAATATATTCTTTCTTGTTTTTCCCATGAAAGACTTTGAACGATTTAGAAATCCTGTGATAGAAATGCCTAAAGGAGCTCAAAGTGTGGTTTTTAGAGCACAGATCTCTTCCCGAACATTTACACCTTTAACGCTGAGAAATTGTTAACACTAGGTGGCAGTAGAGATCTAGTGCATCTGAGCACTTCCTCAGACTGAAAAGAAGTTGAGGATAAGGATTAATTCAGACTAATCTATACTTGTTTTTTGCAGTTGTGAAATAAAGATCTGCTTATGTGTAATTCACTCTAGATCCATCGATACAGTAATTGAACACACATATAACATCAGAAAAGAAGAGCAGTTTGAAATCCCGCCTCTCACCTTTTTGGGTACAAACATGTCTCACACATTATTGAAACATGTCTCACACATTATTGCTAAAATCAGAGCTCTTGACATTAATTTTAAATTGCATTTTAAAAGGAGAAACAGAGCTGGGCGCAGTGGCTCATCCCTATAGTCCCAGCTCCTCCAGCCAGGGCAGGAGGATCACTTGAAGTCAGGAGTTTGAGACCAGCCTGAGCAAGACCCCCGTCTCTACTAAAAATAGAAAAATTAGCCAGGCGTGGTGGTGCACACCTGTAGCCCCAGGTACTCAGGAGGCTGAGGCGGGAGGATCACTTGAACCCAAGAGTTCGAGGCTTTTCTGTCACCTAGGCCCTGTCAAAAAACAAACAAAAGACAGCACCCGTGAGGCAGCGTGCACAGTAGTTAAGAGCCTGGACCCTGTGGCCAGACCACTTGGATTTGCATCTCAGCTTGCCTGTATCTTTGGCACTGTGCCTCAGTTTCCTGCTCTGTATGGTGTGGGTAACAGTACTTGCCCCAGCAGAGTTTTGAAGAATGTATTTTTAACTTTCCAATATGCTTCGAAGTTCTTTATGCTCTGGCATAGAGTTCTTGCTGCTCCCTTGGCAGGGTTTCCTGGAAAGAATTTACCCTCCCTGCCCTCGCCACTGCAGTTTACTTTAGAAACCATCAGGACTCAACTCATCACGTCCTGTGTCCTTGTTTACATCAACAGAGGAAGTCCGTAAGTGCGTTTCACTGAGCCAGGTGATCGAGGTCAGCACCAACAGTGATAAGTCATGTGCTAGCATGATGTAACAGTTGTATGACGTGATGAAGGAGGCATTTTACCTCTGTGGTCATCCTCCCCCAAACCCATAACCCCAGTCTAATCATGAGATAAAGTCAGACACATCCCATCTGCGCGACAGTCTGCAAAATAGCTGACCAGTACTCCTCAAAACTATCAAGGTCATCAAAACCAAGGGAAAGTCTGAGAACCTGTCACAGCCAAGAGGAGCCTAAAGAGACAGGACAACTAATGCAATGCGAGATCTTGGATAGAAAAAGGACATTAGGTAAAAACTAAGGAAATTTGAGTTAGATATAGATTTTAGTTAATAATGTGTATCAATAATGATTCGTTAAAAAAAATGGTTCATTAATGGTGACAAATGTCCCATGCTAGCATAAGATATTAATAAATAGGGTGAACTGGGTGTGGAGTATGCAGGAATTCTACATCCTTGCAATTTTTCCATAAATCTGAAGGTCTTCTAAAATAACAAGCTTATTTAAATGTATTTCAGTAAGGGCTTTAAATTTCTCATAATGGCATTAGTAACTTTCTTGCAAAGCTGTTCATAAGACTTAAGGGAAAAGTGTAAGGTTTATTTCTATTTACTTCTGTTTAGCATATTGAGAATGCCTGTTTCTCATGAACGTACAATCTGATATCCCTTATGAATTGTCATCATTATCAGGATTTCAGATGACATGTGCTGACTTTTCTAAATAATGAATCAAAATTGTAGTTATTCTTTATGTTGCCTAATATGTCCCTTCATTCTTAGCTTGACAATTTAAGATCAAGAAGTAATCAGAAAGTGGCACAAAAGTGGTTGCAGCTCAGTAAGTCTTTGCAAAAATCTTTCCAACATAGGCTGCAAAGCTAATTAGTCATTCTTGGAAATAAGGATGAGCTTTTGAAATAGCATTTATACTTCTTACTGCCCTGCATTTATTTAATTGGGCCTCCATGTTCAGAAATGGCAGAAACCTTGAACTCACTGTGTACACACACACGAGCACATGCTTTTGGTGGCTGCTCAGTGCTTAACTAAGAAGGTTCATGTATATTAGAGGCCATATTCAGCATCCATTGTTGGATGCAAACCACCGTAGTTCCTCCACTCTGTTTTAATTGGATTGGCTGTCCCTGGAGCAAAATATTTATATAGGTCAAAAAAGTACACACCCAAAGTATCTGTGCTTGTGAACAGATTTATTGCCAGGCAATTTTATCGGTGTGTTTGACATCACTTTAAAGTTAATATCTTAGTTAATAGGTGGTGACAATTAAAATTATATTTTTAAAGTCCCTCCCTAAAGAGTTTGGCATTATGGATATTACATATTCCTTAGGAATAATTATGCCACCTAAGAAAACTTGGCTCTTCTTCCAAACTAGTCTCAAAAGCTGATTGTAAAGAGTAGGAGAAAACAGAGGCTTTAACTGAAACAGGCCAGCTGAGGTCAGTTTCAAGAAATTTGAATGGAAGGGATTTGGAGCAAATAATGATAATATATTAAGTAAAAAAGACATGATAAAGAATTTATTTTGGTAGTTTTTGTAGAAAAAAAAAAAAAGGCCTACACATATACACATTTTAATCATGGAATAATAATCCCGTTCCCTCCAGTCCATCTCCATCTGCTCCTATGCCAAGCAGCCACTGATGTCTGAGGCCTGCTGGGTGTAGTGAGGCCTCGGACCACCCACCAGCAAGGGACATGCTTGGCAGCCGGCTCAGGCCCTGCAGGATGGGCCTGGAAGTTCCCTGGGACCTGTGAGAGGAGATCTATGCTGGTCTCATGCTGAGTGCCTGGTCTCTGGTCCCCTGGAAGCCTAGCAGGTGAACAGGTAGGCTGAGTTGGGGGAGAATACCTGAAAAGTGGAATTAGTGGTGATTACCGAGAGAAATGGGGAATGGTTGTTAGGAAAGTGATCACTAAATCCACCATGGGACGCAATCACTGATGAGGGATGACCTATGAGTATTTGGGGCAGGATCTGTTGTTTTTCACAGTTTTAAAGAAAACCCCTGTCAATACCGGCCAACCAAAGACCGTTAGTAACACACCTGTGGGTGAACAAATTGGGCTCATTGCTTATTTCAGAGAGGGAGAACCACACACCAGGGACACCTGGTGCTTGCCGTAAGCAGGTGCTCTAAGGGTCTTATTATAGGATTTGTACTTCTTGTAGGGGACTTGGGGGTAGGTTCGTGGAAGTGGAGCTTTGTCAGGGTTGGATATTATGTTGCTAATGAAATGGACAATAATCCTATGATTGGATATCTTACTACAATTTATTCATAGGAAGGGTAGACCAGAGGGAGGCTACAGCTGTAATTGGCAAAGCAGCAGCCAGCACGCACACTGGCTTGGAGAAGGGGAGAGTTGGTATTTTATGGCTTGGATGACATTCAGGTTTTGTCTGTGTTCAGTACGGTCTTGGTTTTTGTTTTGATCCGCCACGGTTGCAGTGATCCCTGTCTGACGTTGATGTGTGAAATTGTGTGTGTTCACCAGGACACCAGCAAGACCAGCTGAGGGTGCCAGGCCAGCCTCTGATATCAGGGGCTGCTTTCCTCCGTCTCACCCACCATTATTACAAATTTTGTCAGACCGATGCCACTTTCAAAGTAACAAACCAAGTTTATTAGTTTTTTGAGACAGGGTCTTGCTCTGTGAGCTGGGCCAGAGTGTAGTGGTGTCATCCTAGCTCAGTGCAACCTCAAACTCCTGGGCACAAGCAATCCTCCTGCCTCAGCCTCCCAAAGTGCTAGGATTACAGGTGTGAGCCACTGCGCCCAGCCGTAACAAACCAAGTTTTTATCTCAACGAAATCCTTAGCATCTTGGTAGCTTTTCTTCCCTCCCTTCCTTTCTTTCTTCCTTCCAGCAAATGATGTGATCCTTTTATAAGGTCTCAGAGCAAAGTGTTATCAGTCAGCATTTTGGTGATTACTTAACCTTTAACCAAGAGTCATAGAAGAGTCAGATGACAGCAAGAAGGGAGCTCAAGACAGGCAAACAAAATGCACAATATGATAAGTTTCCCACGATGCATGTATGTGTGTGTGTATATCTGTAAATACATAGAGAATGTTCTGAAAGGACACACATCAAAACCAATAACTGGTTATCTCAGAGCAGAAGGGAGACCGAGATTGGCAGTGATTATCAAAGGGAACCTCACTTTTTAAAAAACAGACTATGTTTTAGAGCAGTTTTAGGTTCGCAGCAAACTTGAGTGGAAAGTACAGCATTCCCGTGCTATTTTGAAATAACACAAAGGCATAGTTCACAATGACAGCTCCCATGTACCTGATCACCCCAGATAACAGGCACTTTATAAATAGGTCATTACCTTTAGTCCTTATAGCAATCCCGAAAGGTAGGATTCATTCCCACATTTGCGCATGAGGAAACTGAGGCTCAGTGGACTGTCGTGCCCAAGGCCATTAGGCTAGTACATGGCAGAGTTGGAGTCAGATTCCTGAACCCATTTTTCTTCCATTCTGAAGACTTAGTTGGCCTTGGCACTGACCCCTGGCCCCAACTGCTACTTGCTGGCTGGGGACCCACCTGTGGATGGATCCGGGGATGTGGTGGTGACTCACTGGCCACATGGCAGTCTGGCAGAAGAGGTGACCTGTTCCACTTGTGCTTAGAGGAGCTTTGTTGTGGCTTCCTGTGTGTGGGTTCCAGGCCCCACAAATGTGAGCAGCCCAGGAAGCCCACCCCTCATCCCCTGTATCACACACCACCTCTAATCTTAATCTGCCTAATTTTTTTTCTTTTCCTTTTTTTTTTTTTCAGAGGCAGGGCTCAAACAATCCTCCAGCCTCAGCCTCCCAAGTAGCTAGGACTACAGGTGCATGCTGTCATAGCACCACCAGGCCCAGCTTATTGATTGATTGATTGATTGGTAGAGATGGGGTCTCACTGTGTTGCCCAGACTGGTCTCAAACTCCTCAAACTCTCTACCCAATATTACAAAACCAGGGAGCTCATGATTTCAGGGAGAAAGAAATGAAAGAAAACTCAAAGCATAAATGGGTACGACAATTTCATGCCTCCAACCACAAAGGACTCGAGGCGCGAGACAAACTGGGCTCCAGAAGCCCTGGTTGCACTTTACATTTTTCAGGGATGTGCCCTTCAAGTTTGGAGTTCCTAAATGAGATGCACGGACCCCCCCCCTACCCCCGGGGTTCCAGAGAAGTCTCTGGTTAGATTCAAGGGGTCCGTAAACATAAATGGGAAAAAAATAGTGTGTTTATTTTCACTAAATTCTAATTTAAATTTTCATTCCTTTCAATTATTGCAAAGGCATGCAAATTTATAGTTGATGTATATTAATTAATATTCTATTTATTAAGTTATATAGTTAGATGTTAGTTTTTCTTAAACAACACCGTTAAAAACTTTAAAAATTTTTTCATATATATGCAACGACAGGCTAGTATAATAAGCCCTCACATACACCACTCAGTTTCAGAAATCGTCAGCACCTGCTACTCTTACTTCACCGCTAGTCTTATCTCTTTTCCCCAACCACCTTGCCACAGGATTGTTTCGAAGCAAATCTCAGACATCATATCATTTCATCCACAACCTGGATCCTTAAAAAATAGAAATTCTTTTGTAAAACACAGCTATGATGCTTAAAACTTTTAACAATAATTCCTAAATTTTCGATTAGTGTTCAGCTTTTTGAAATTGTATCATAAATGTTTATTATCAGTTAAGTCCAGAGTCCGCACCTTAAATCATTGCTATGCCTCTCAAGTCTCTTTTCCTCTAAAGAACCTATAGGTTTCCTCCCTATTTCATTCTTGCAATTTATGTGTCAAAGAACAAATAGGTTTTTTTCTTTCAATGAGCAGATAAACTATTGTTTCCTTACAATTTATTTTTTGAATAACATTTGTCCTGTAGAGTTTTCTGCATTCCGAATTTTTCTGGTGGCATCCCTATGTATTTCCTGTGAACTGGTGTTTAGATCTAGAGTAGGGTTTCCAGATTACAGGACACCCAGTTAAATTTGAATTTCCTAAACAAAGAACAGGGGTTTTCTTTAGCATAAGTATGCCCTGGGCAATATTTGGCCATCCTGTATTTTTTTTTTTTCTCACCCTGTATTTTTACTTGCTAAATCTGACAACTGCAATCTAGAGATGTGATCACATTCAGGGTTGGCTTTTGGCAAGATCACGTTCTAGATGGTGCTGTGTATGTCTGCCAAGAGACACACCATATCTGGTTGTTCCTCTTTTCATGGTGTGATGTGGGAAAAGATAGGCAGGCACAGGTTTCTCAGCTGGGTGCATCCATTGTTAATGTATTGCCTTGGCTTTTCACCTCATGGTTTTGGCAATTTATGCTCATTGTTCAGAATCATTACTTTATTAGGGTTTGCAGAATGATGATATTCCAAGTCTATCATTTCTTCTGTGTTCATTATCCAGTATTCTAGAGAGAAGAATTTACCCTCTGTGCATTCAGTATAGGAAAGTTAAGCTGTTTCCTTAAGTCTGAATTTTGCAAGCACCTGAGAGAGCCTTACAAATTGAAGAATAAAATCTTGCTAGAGATTTAGATAACTCTTATAAGTCAAATATACATAAATCAAAATAGTATACATTTGGTAAGATCAAAATAGTAAAGCATTTCTGTATGTTAAAAATCAAACTCGGCCGGGTGTGGTGGCTCACACCTGTAATCCTAGCACTCTGGGAGGCTAAGGCAGGAGGATCCCTTGAGCTCAGGAGCTGAGTGAGTGTGTCAACTTGCTACTGCACCCGAGGGTGACTCAGAGCGCCTGGCCAAAGGCAGCCAGAATACAGGAACTTGGGCCCACCAAACTGCCAGTGGACCAGCATGAGCCAGTCTAAGTGTCTGGCTCTCAGGTCCACATCTTCCACCTGGAGTTGATTGTATATTTCTTGAGCCAGGGCATCATACATTCTGGTGATCTTTCAAATTTCACCCTTATCAATCTTTACTTTTCTGATGTTGGTAGATGGAATTCAGCAACTCTCCCCCTACCTCCAACTTGGATTGCAGCTAATCTTCCTGCTTTCTGATGTTTTTTGTTTGTTTGTTTGTTGTTGTTGTTTTTTGAGACAGGGTCTTGTTATATTGCCCAGGCTGGTCTCAAACTCCTGAGTTCAAATCATCCTCCCTCTTCAGCCTCTTGAATAACTGGGATTACAGACAGGAGCCACTGTGCCTGGCTCCACTGCTGGCCTGTTAAGAGCTCATTGAGTGGCTGAGTGCTGCGGCTCATGCATGTAATCCCCGCTACTCAGGAGGCTGAGGCAGAAATATTGTTTGAGCCCAAGAAGTCAAGATCAGCCTGGGCAACATAGTAAGACCCTGTCTCTAAAAAAAAAAAAATTAGCCAGGCACAATGATGAGCTTCTGTAGTCACAGCTAGCCAGAAGGCTGAGGTAGGAAGATCACTTGAGCCCAGGAGTTCAAGGCTACAATGAGTTATGATTGTACCACTGCACTCTAGCCTGGGTGACAGAGCAAGACAATGTCTGTTAAAAAAAAAACAAAACAAAACATTGAATTCTACACTCTCTTTATGCTTAGGGTATCCACCTGTCAGCTCCCATTCCATAGTTGTTGTTGACAAATTGAGCCTAGAACTCCTAACAAAATGTGATAAATGTCCCCTTGTTAAGTGAAAGGGTGGAAATTTTACTAGGTGGTCATGGTGGGTGGAGAAAGATTTCTCACATGGTGATTAGGATATACAGAAGTAAAAGTTTATTTATTTCTCTGAACAAGCAAGAAAGAGCGTAAAAGAGAGAGAGAGTGGGTGAGTGGCCACAACACACAAATGAAGGAGCAGAAATGCTGGGCAGCTGAGGGAAAGTTGCTGGAGTTTTAAAGTGTAAAAATGGCTTCTTTGCCCTTGGCTTCAGCAGACTGGTAACAGAAGTGGTGGTGAAGCTGTTGCAAGTGTTCTTTATTTTTCTTTTTTCTCTGAGAGGCTGGCTTTATCTGAGTCCTTGGAATCTGGCCCCGGCGAGAACTGCAGTGGGGGGTTTGCACTCCTACTGTCTGCTTAGGGCTCTTCAAGGTTATGAAAATGAAACTCTTAGACATAATGACTTAGGCCACAGGTGTTTTAATTAACACAAAAGGTCGTTGTATTGTGAGTTTTCTCTCCAAAGGGGAAATTGTGTGCTCTGAATTTATTTCTCTTTTTGTTTGATAGTTTATTTTCCTCTGTTAGGTAGATTATTAGTAAGCCCATCTTTCATTAAGTTTATCACCCTTACTAATATCTTTCAGGTAAAGAAACAGCACTAAGAAATGAAGCAAGTGTTTCTCGTGACAAGTTTTCAGTTGAATGGCCAAGGCTACTTTTCCACCATCTGACTAGGTCAAGAGTAGACAATGTGTGACTTGGATGCAATTATTATGCATCTGTCTTGGTGTCTCAAGACAGTTGTCTTGCCTGTCTACCCTTTAACCTTTTGTCTCTACTATTCCATTGTTTCATCTCTATAGGTGAGAGATCATGGGGGAAAGTAAGCTCTTTTACCAAAAACTATGATGCAACAAGTTGATTATGACATCTGTGTACCTCACATACAAAAATGTCTTTGCGGTCATTGTTGACGAAGTTGATAAAATACTGACATCCACTGAATTATTAGAATAGGCCTTGGGCTTATCTACTTCCAAAGGCAAATCAAGTTAAAACGAATCTATTTTCTGGAAAAATTTGAGCAGGTAGTCAAAGGTATTGTTTTAAATAACTCATATTGTTCCCTTTACTATTGAGCAACAAAGGTCCACTCTAAAGGTGCAAATTACCATTTTCTCTTAGCTCATTTAGCCCATTCATATTGTTGATTTATCCTTGTCCTACAGAAACACATGGAGTTTCTATTACTTAAAAAATAAAAATCAATTCTGGAAATGCCTAAATGTAAAAAAAAAAATTATATACTTGCCTAAAATTCTATACAGTAGCTTTTAAAATTCAATATACTTGTTTAAAAACAAAACGTGAGATAGAAGCTACTTTATGACCTTCTAGTTTGGAGCATTATTATTTTTATAGAGGTGACTATAAAAAGGGCTTTTATTTATCTTCCTGATTGTAATAGCTTCCTTTTTACTCATGGACTCTGATTTTTTTTTTTTTTAATACTTTGTCATTAGGAATGTTGTGTGATCCTGGGAGTGGAAAAGTACCTTGTGGTTGGAAATACCCAAAAGAAGTAAAACCAGTCATGCTTTGGAGAGCTCAAAGAGCAGAGAAGCTGTAAGCACCCACTGTCTCCAGCCATATTTCAAGTGCTCAGTAATTAGTGGCTACCATAGTTGGACAGTGCAGATATAGAATATTTCCATCACAGAAAGTTTTATTGGACAGTGCTGCTTTGGAGGATGAAACCAAGATGTGAAAAGATTCTCTGACTTAATAGAGATCACAGGACAAGCCAGTGGAACCATGAAGAGAAACACTCTCTCTTAATCCCAGAATATTAGATAATGGCAGAGGATGGAGGGCCAGGATTTAGCTGGCTGCTTGGGACATCCATACTTGGGCATGTGCATGTAATTCCAGTTCCTCCCCTGACATTGTGACTCTCAAAGGCTCCTTCTGTACGGCTTCCTTCTACTGCATAGACTCCAAACTTTGTTTTTGAAGTTGCTACATCTTCTAAGAATCTGGTGCAAGTATCATGGCCTGCCACTAGCCCACCCACTCCATTTTTCTATGAATTAAACACAGCACTGGGAAGACATCTGGAAGATACGGTTATAGTTTATGTCTCTGCTTTTAGGCAGAGTCATTTATCTACTTCCAAAGGCAAATGATGTTAAAATGAAATATATTTTCTAGAAAAACGTGAGTAGATAGAGCCCCAGGGTCTGAGTTTTGCGTGAGTGGACAATGGACCTTTTAGTAGATTCAATATACCTACTATAGCCCTCCATAATAACAATAACTAACATTTATTGGGGTGTTACTGTGTCCAGTGTGTGATGCTAACTGCTTTGCATACTTTATTTAGTAAGAGCCTCTGAAGGAATTCCTACTCTTAACCTCTCTTTACAACCCTGGAGGCAACTAGAAGTTAAACGACTTTTCAAGGTCACCTAGCTTACACCTAGCAAAATGAAAATTTAACCCCAGTTCATCTGAGTCAGATAAACTTTGCCTTGATCATGTCTCAGGCATAGTGTTTATTATTCTATGTTGGGTTTTATCTATTTACTGTCTGTTTCTCCTTCAAGACTGGGAATTTCTCAAGGACAAGCTCAGTGCCTTACTTATTGAAATGTATAATTTTTTTGGTTGTCAAGCCTCCAAACTTCCCTTCCTATTTTTGAGCTCCCTGCCATTGTGTGTTTTACCTCCCCTACGGAAGTATGAAAGGAAGAGAAACACTCTTTCCCTGTCTCGAGTGACCAGGGCATGGACATGGGAGCTGGCTTGACCAATTACGTTCTGCTGCTTGGGGCACAAATACAGTAAGACAGTTGGGTGTTGTCCACGGTGATGGTGGTGTTGGCGATAGTATCCTGCGGTGGCAGTGGTAGTAGCATCCTGGCAAAATGGTTTCTACTAAAAAAAAAAAAAAAAAATAGTGGTTGTCTTCCCATTCCCTACCCCTCTGCAGCCGCCTTGTTTCCTGTTCATTTTCCAAGCCCAGTCTCCTGTCTCTCATCTATTTCTTCTAGAAGATTCCTTTTTTGTGTAAAATTGTTTTCTGCAGCTTGAAACCAAGAATCATGACTAACACAATCATATTGGCATATCCAAAGGATGGGGGTGGTGCATTAGTAAATGCTTGTTGAATGAATAAATGAAATATTATAAGCAATCAACATAACTTTTGTAGAAGGAAGGACTAAAAGGGGGAAATAGCATAAGAATGAGTATGTCAGAAGAACTGTGGGGCATGAAATGGAGAGGAGGTTTCCCATTTAAATTCTCCTTTTCACTTGCCTGATGTGCTTGTAAGAAGCTCTGACAAAGACAGGGCATGCATGCTTAGAAGTGCAGTTTAAAAAAAAGAAAGATCCTTCTGCTGAAGTCTGAGGTGCAGGTCTTCAACTGTCTCTGAAACTTCTCATGAATTCTATGCTTTTCAAACATGGCAACTCTGTCCCCACCATGTCTTTAGTTATTCAGCTCACACAGTGACATGCCTGCAGGAACTTGCTCTATGTCCCTGTTTTCTGCCACTTTGATGAAGAGCAAGGATTAGCGTGGCTCCATATTTCATAAGTGATGCCAAGTCATTAGGAAAGGATTCGACCTGGTTCAGGCCATCAGCAAAAAGTATTTTATAAAGTTAAGCCCCGTTAAATCAGCACTATGATGATCTGGAAGAAATCCAAGTAGACATTTGACTTCACACAAAATGTGAATGAATAAAGCAGTGTGAGCAAGAATGCAGGAAAATCATTGACTCTTATACAGAAACAATAGTGTTCACCTCTCTAGCAGTACATCAAAACAGTTCATTATACATTATTCTTATGTGTTCAAAGTCATTCTTTCTTTGAATAATTATTTGGGGATCTAAACTAAGCTTGACTTTCTTAGTTTGGTTCTATATACTATTTACACTTGCATCAGTCAGG
>RJWJ010023738.1:0-25513 GCA_004363605.1 Indri indri | reverse complement strand
TGAAAAAGCCTTTTTCTTTAGGATAAGAGGGAACATTAGAAAAAGAAAAGGAAAAAAAGACTTTGTCTCCAAATCAGATTTTTGTTCAAGGTTTTCTCTATTTGTAGATGGAGATTTAAAATTTGAAATACATGTATATTTGATAAATAATTTGTACATGTGAATCCAAATGAAAATAAAGTATGCTTCCCTATAAATGAAGTAGGATAATCATCAACCATGCTCATAAATTCATTAATTCAAATTATATCATATGGTAATGTTTCATGACTGGTATATTAAAATATTCTGAATAATTACAATTACTATAGTTTACGAATTTAAATGCAATTTTGTATGTTTCTTAATTTCTTTAGGGAATAACAGAATGGATACAAACATATCCATATATGTATATACTATACCCCATACTCTGTGTTCCCAGATAATTTCTGAGGTGGTACTGGGTTTAGGGTTAATATAAAAGTATTTTCAATTAAATAATTTTCAGATATTTACTTGGAATTTCTAAGAGTATTTAGGATTCTATCTTTTGAAACTAATAGTTTTCAAATCATAATAAAATTCAATGAGCAATATGTGCATTAAAGTGAAAATCACAGAACGAACTTACTCTGATATTTAATAAAATGAAACAAATGATCAGCTAACAATCTGGTAATAGTCTAGTTGATGACCTTAAAGTCAACATTTCTCAAAAACAAAATATCATATTGACCCTTGCTGAAGCCCTTAAGCCCCTTCAGCTCCTGATTTATGATTCTAAAATATCCTGAAAATTATGACTTGAAGTGTATGTAATAATAAAAGTCAATTGATTGGACTGTGGATAGGAAGCAAAAATGGACAACTAGTGTTGACTGTTTGTATGAATGTTAGCCAAGTATTAAGGATCTTTCCACTTGGAAATGAATATACTGCTCCCTTTGTCTAGAAACTCTGGCACAAGGACTTTGAAAAGACGGTTTTAAGCAGACTAGTCCCATTAAAAAATAAGTTGCACCAAATTCCATCGTGAATGGGATGTTATTTATACCTATCATTCAAGCTTTGGCTCTGTACTAAAATAGTCTGATATAACGTGAAAACAAGTTTAAGACGCCTATACATTTTCAGAGAAAATAGTCAGAGAGCAAGATGAAAAACATGTCCTGATAGCCATTTACACATATTGAGAAATAAATAAATAACAATGAAAGACTAAGAATGCAACCAGTCATGATATACAGTCCAAACAACAGGAGATTTAAGGAATAATAAAAACGAGAGGGTAATGAATAAGATATCAAAAATCAAATTATAAAGCAAGAAGAGGTGACAGGAAGTGAGTAGTTGAGATAAATTGCTTAAAATAACAATTTAAACAATTAACAAAGAAATTAGAAACATAAGCCGTGGTCATGGCAAAAAAGGGAATTTACTAATTTGTGGCTTACTTGAGGCAATCTCAATGAATTAATTGTAAAAATTGGTTAGAACAATTGGTTAGAACAAATCAAAATACAAAATATTTTAACATAGGGAGCACTGAAAACTGATGCTCTTAGAGATTAAAAATGGAACTAAAAGACATTCTAATAAATAATAAAGCCAACACTTTATTTCTGAAAACAAAAACTGGATAATTTTTATCCTGGATTAGCAGTGTTGTAAAAAGGCAGGACTCAGAAACCCTGCAGTATCATTTAAAGGATGCTATTTTTACAGGTCTGAAGGGACAAACATGGGAGTTAAGTATATTACTAATATATTCAGATAAAAGTCATTCTCATATGAAAACAATGAGCAACTATAGCTAAACATGATCTCAGGGAATTCAACATACAAGAGTGTTTATTGAAAGAAAATTACACATGCAACAGTCAGTCAAGACATTAATCCAAAATATTTTGTAATAAAGAATCTCTGAGTCAATGGTGAACATCATTGCCCTTAAAATACAGTAAACAAGTGACATTAATATTGATAAGTTAATTTATAATGTAAACAATATAAATTGAGAATAATTCTAAAGCAGGAATTCAACTATAAATGGGTAAAATTAATATGCATTGTCAAAAATAAAGACTCAAAGTTGCATATACCTGTACTATATTAATTCTTTACCCTTAATGAGGTCTTTCAGAGAAAAAAATTAAGGCATAAGGACATATATCCAAAGTTCATTACAGTTCATAGCTTCATTTCAATCTACCTTTCAAATAAATTCAGATAAAAATTATATTTAAAATTTTATTTAAAAACTCACACATTGTATCAATCAATATTGATAAAATTATTTACTAACCTATATCTTTCCTCTCTGTATGTATGCATAGTCTAATGAATGATGTATACTCAGTATTAATAACAATTATTGCTGAATGATTAATATTAGGCACAGTATCACTTCCATTTTGCACTGACTGAATGGTTTATAATATTTAAATATTCATTTATTTACTTATTCACTTATTTATTTATAAAATTAAGAAAATTCATAAATATGAAATTTATAAAATTGGACATTTGCTGGTATGATGCATAACATAATCAATATTAGGTAAGCCTTGAAAAGCAGCAGTACTTACGAAGGTTCATTAATGACCGCTCGCAAGGCATTGAGCAAATCGGCACTTGTCATTGTGTTCAAGTCCACCTCCACGGCGGCTCCTTTGGCCTTCATGTGAGCAATGTTATCAGGCTGATCAGCAAACATGGGAACTCCCACCATAGGGATCCCGTGATAAATTGCTTCATAGATTCCATTAGTTCCACCATGAGTGATAAAAGCTTTGGTTTTGGGATGACCTAGTTTGGGGATAGAGTAAGACATAGGTGTACATTTCATTGTAAGACATTAGCAGAATTTCAGAGACGGAAGGCAGAAAAAAGCTATGGCATAACTCACTGAAGATGGAAATACGTTCTAACACAAGCTGAGCACATGGGGCATTGCTATTTCAGGAAACTATGATCCCAGGAAAATTGGGGATTAACACCCCGTGCACTTTCTGGGAATGCATTGCTGAGGAGGCGATATCTGAACTGAGAATGAAACTTGAAGAGTGATGAGAGTCTTCTCTGAAGACGCTCTTTTGTGAACCAGAGGAGGCATGAATCTGTAAAATTAATGGCTAATTATTTAATAATATCTCCTCTAAAAGTGGATGACAAATTTTAAATTATTAAAAAGGGTATTCAATTTACTTGGTGTTATACAGTTACTTGTCTATTGTCCAACTGTTCAGCTTTTCTTTCCCCATATCTTACCAAGAAGATCATTCTGGGGTATCCAGTCATAGAGATGAGTATTGTTTCCTAATGTGGCTGGTTTCTTCCCTCCATATCTCCATAAAACCTATGGAAGATCATGCTTTAATTTTGCAAGTAAAATAAATGATTACAAAAAAGCTTGTGTTTCCCTAGTATTGTCAAAGTTCAGTAACCAATGCTCACACAATGAAGGCATTTTAAGGCTATAGAATCATTTAGATACCACATAGCCACCCTACTTAGGTGACAGTTGAGAGGGTGTTACATAAATGGTAGTTTGCAAACCTTGAGATATACAAGAGGTTTGTTTACATCTACCTTTTTGTAAAGACTTGTAGTAATAGGCTATTACATATAGGATTATTATTTTGATATTGGTCATTTAAAATTGTTCGGAAGTCAGATTGTGAGTGAAGACAAAGAAAATAAGCAGGACTAGTTAATCAGAATATGGGGATAAAAATCAATGTAACATTTATGCACTTTAACCAATATACAGAGTCCTTGGATGTTTCATGAATGGGAATATAAAAAGAGAAGTAATATGGAATTGCAGTGATAAAAATTAAGGTTAATTGAATATTAAATGTCATATTAGAAAATGCATTTTCTTTGAAAACAATATTAGAATTTTAATTGTTTTTAGCTGGTGATTTTTCAATTCATTAATAGAAACACTAAGTGAACCTAAGTTTCTATTTCTAAACCAACTATACTTTGAAGGAGTCTTAATAATACCTATGCATTTGAAGTATATTTCAAAGCATAATTTCTCTCCACTCTGTATATAAACTCTCTCTTTTCTGGGACTATGGAGCTAACAAATTTCAGAACTTTTGGGAGTAGCCAGTACAGAACAGAAAATTTCTAATAGTACAAGGTCAGTGGGAGCTAGCCTTCATATCTATTTCATATGAAAATAAATGACTACGAAAAGAATATTTTAATATTAATGCCAAGGCTCAGTAAGCAAATGGTTTAATGTGCTTACACACACTATTTTAATGTTTTACAAATCTTTACTTACAGCTGGTGCAAGTGACACTCAGTGTATACTGAATTTCAACATTCATCTGGAAAGAACACTCTTAGCAACACTATCTCTTCAATTTGAATAATGCTGGCTACCAGGATAAGAGGCTGTACTGACCTTCTGTGGAATCTGGGCGAGGGCTGAGGCAATAATATTGGCCTTTTCTTCTGTGAGGTTTTTGACCATTGATCCCAGAGAAAACACCACAACACCATGTTCATCTGAACTCTGGACAAATTCTTCCATTTCCTGTGAACATAACGTTCTTACTATTGTAACGGTGCAGCATCATAGGGGAAAAAAGCTTTACTTACACATTTAAATAGTTAAAGTTAAAAAATGTCAGAGGAAATAGACTGATCTGTCTTCTGACATGGAGAACCATCTAGTCTCATTAAGAGGAAACATTTTTCTCAAATTTATGGCTTTAATATATAATCAGTGATTACAAGAAAAAGCATGGAACCTAAACCTTTCTAGAAATGGACACCAAATAAGGGGCGGCTCTTCTCATGTTGGTGGAATTGTTACTCCCAAGGCTTAACTTAGCTAATCAACAGAGTTGTTTGCAAACTCATAAAAATATTTTTGAAAGGAATTCCCAGATAGGTTCCTGAGCTAGGCTTTTTAATTTATTAACATGCCAGTTATATCCAATAAATCATTAATAATTTGATTAACCTATTCCTGTTAAACATTCAAGATCATTTTCTGAAGTTCATACCTTCCCTCATTAATAAAGTTAAGAATAAATTTGTTAGAAATATGGCATATATAGTAACATATTTTAGAAGAAGAAAATACATAGTTAGTCTTCAACTATAATTGTAATGACATTTGTGAGGCAGTGCTACTCTGTTTTCTTGATGTACAAACTCATATATGAGTGTGACAGTAGCTATATGCCCTAATTTGAGCCTTAGGACAGAAGCAAAATATAAATTCCTCCGCAAATAAAATCCCCTGGGTCATCACTTTGTGTTCTGGGCACTGCAAAGTCTGCAATTGTGGCCTTTCATGTAATAATCTGTGCCGCTTTCTGGAGATACAGCCTGCATTCCCTGGCAACTATTATATTTGTGATTATCCTGGAGTCACTGTATTTCTCAATTTATGACTAGTGAAGTTATTAGGGGGAGGATGATATCTTAAGTGAAAGTTGACTTATTTTCAGCTTAGTTAACATCAGGAGAATATCTCTAAATTCAAGGAATTGGTGTTTTACCATTCTGATTGATCTTCCAAACAGATTACTGATTGAGTAAAATGACACACAAACTAAACATATACACCTACCATACTGATTTGCATTTTTGATTTGACTGCCTCTCAATGCTTTTTATTCGGTGTATCCAATGACTGGCATAATTCTTTCATCATAAACACAATCCAAGATGGGTATTAATATTTCCCGGAGTCTATGATAATAGATTATTTGAGTTTGGAATGAAAAAACTTCTCTCTCTTATAAAACATGTCTGAGCTGTTTCTGTGAAATTGTGTTTGTATGTGTGTGTGTGTGTGTTTCTCTGTGTGTGTGTGCATGAGAGAGACAGAGAGACAGAGAGAGAGAGAGAGAGAGAGAGAGAGAGAGGTAGGGGTGGGAGGATAAAGATAACAGTGTGCCATGGGCTATCAAATAGTGAGCCATGGATATCACAGATATGTCATTTCTCTTATGTGTTTTTATTTAGATATTGGTATATTATCTCCTCTAATAACAAGACGCAACAGAAGTTGCTTGCAGTCATACCTTGATGGTAAGAAAAAAGCATATTCGGAATACTAAAATAAAATTTTAAACATAAATATACCTTTTACCATAAATACAAATAAAGAACCCTTCTGAGAATACCATTTAACCTGCGACTTTCTAAAGATATTATGTTTGTCTACAAATGAAATAAATGAGCATCTGTCTCCTAACTCCCTCTTGATGGTTAAATTAATGTTCTTAGCATGTTTATCTGTACTCTTTTTTGTTTCTCAAAACTTTTTCTGTCTAACATTTCTGGCATTTCACATTTATTCTTCGAATACTTTGGTATGTGGTATGTATACAATTTTTTCACTCCAGAAAAACCCCCTAATATTATGCTCATATAGAACTAATACGATATTTGAATCTCTCAGCTTTATGGTTTGTACTTATGCTGATGACACTGAATTTATTTCTAATGCTCTCTGCTGACATTGAGACTTTGTACTACCAAAATGATTTCTAGAAATCAGTTAAAATTATTTTGTCTCCTTAAAGTAAATAGGTCAAAACTAAACTCATGATCATCAACTCACAGGAGTTTTTCCACCACCAATTGTTTGTTGACAGAAAAGGTCACCAAGATCCAATAAACCCTCAAGATTAAAATCTAGGAGCCCTACCTCATTACATGACTTCCCTCAACATTGACTTTCTCTTACCAAATTCCATGGAATTAATTAAGGGTTCTCATGGAAGCACCTTTATCCCTCAAATTTGGTAAAATCCTCCTATTCATAACTCTACAGGCTTGTCATTAAGACTACGGCAGTGTCCTTAGTGATTTGCATGGTTGGTTTTCTGTCTTTCCCATCCAGTATCCACATTATAGACACACTGATATTTTTGTAACACACCATTTGATTCATTTCATTCTTCAGTTTAAATTCTAAATTTAACATCCTAAAGAATAAATATTACTCATAGAACACCCACATAATGGGGAAACTAGATTTGGAGTGGTAAACTAAAGATTTCCAGAAGCATTTATCTGTTACTAAGGCTATAAACTTTAAAGCAAAATCAGGTATCTTTTTATAAGGTACATAAAATCCTCCACTTCTGTACACCTACCTTAGGTAATGGTTTGGCAGGTTTGCAGTGCAGTCCCCCAACAAACTCAAAATTCGGTAAGTATGGACGAGGAAATTCAAAATCCCAATATGTTCGGATTAGCCAAATTTCAGCTTTCCCCATAGTCTCACATAATGTAGTGGGTCTTCCTGAAGAAAATGAACAAAGTTGTGTAGAGAGAATTAGCATACATGTTTGCCGAGAGAGAAAAAGTGTTACTAGTTTCCTGATAAATTGTTAAGGAAAAAATTAATTTAGATGCATTAGACTACTTATTATAACTATGTGTTAAAAAGAAGAAGAAATAAAGCAAGAAGGAAGGAAAGCAACAAGGAAGGGAGGAAGGGAGGAATAGAAAGGAGCGAGGAGGGAAGAAGGAAGGAAGGAAAAAAGGGAGAAATAGAGAGGGAGGAAAGATGGGAGAATGGGATGTTGAAAAGGAGGGAAGGAGAGGGGATTTTTGGTTAGTGAAAGAAAAGTAATATGTAAGTGTCATTTCACAACAATAAATCAACTATAACCTTAACTATTAGTACAATTCCAACTAGTGAATTTAATTCTCATTTTCTCTCTGCAATTAAATGGCAGATAATAAATTACCTCCACCATATCATGACCAATTCGCCAGTTAATGGTTTTCCAGTTTCCAGTCAGAAATATATCTGTCTTTCACATAAATTGGGGACTCGCACAAATTGTTGAAGGTTCCCTCCATCCTCAGTCCATCCTTTCTTCCTGAGTCAAAGCCCATCACTTAAATTGGCTTGCCCTTATTTTCTTAGTATGAATTTTCTGAATAATTCATAGCCAATACAACTCCCTTTGGGATGTGACATACAAATAGACATATAACCAGTATCACCACTTACCTTAGAGTTACCTTTAAATGATTTTTTTTTTTTGAAAAGAACAGATTCTAAGCAGCAGTTTTAGGAGTTTTATGGAGAAGAACGAGCATCTGCAAATGACCGAGTCAACCATTTATACACATAGAAAACATGTTTTGTAACTGAGAGAAGAAAATCTCAGAATCCTTTCTTATTAAAGATTCTAATCAAAATCAGTGATCACATACATCCCAGGGTGAATAACCTCTTTCCAGAGTCATCACTTAGTAGGGTTTCAATTTCTGTATGAGGTTTCATTGCCTAAAGCCTTAATTTGATAATTAAGAAGCAATGCCCAAGGACACTTAGCTTGAAATTGCCAGAGTGGATGAGAACTCACCTCACATCTTCTATATCAATGCACTGCTGTCCACTAGATGCCATATTCCAAGGGTACTATAATACAATCTGCCTTAATTACTAAATGCCTAGGTGAATTTGATGAACTCCTAATACATGCAAACAATGGATGAATCTTAGTAATGTTTTGCACACAGACACATGATAACATTACATATTATTTTTTTAAAAAAATTATAAACATAATTCAATATAAATTCAATACAGTGGTTACATCTGGATTAGAGTTATGGGAACAGATATATGAGAAGCATAAAATATGTCTAAATTATAAATAAAGTTCTATTTCCCCACTGGTGATAGATAGCCAGATGTGTGCTGTTATTAAAGTAAATATAAAGAAACAAATATAATACCTATTCATGTTTAACCATTGATGGTAGTGTAATTTAAGCCAAAGAAAATGAATAAGCCATCTCTGCACAAAAAAGATCTATAAAAATGTATAAATAATTAGCAAGGAATACAAACTTTATGTAAAACCTAAAACCTAGGGAGTAATGAAATTCTGCCACAGACACATACATACATAATATTACATCAGAGGGCTGTCAGGAAATTATCCAGCCATGTAATATGAAAAATTATATTAACAATGGCTGACAGCCCTCATATACCAATTATACATATATGTACATGTGCACATGCAAAAATTATTATACTGTGATGTTTACTAAAGACCAGATGACTAAGTGGCAGAGCTAAAAATATGACCTAAATGCTATTAATAACTTCCATCTGCTCTCCATTAAAGGATTCCTCAACTCTCCAGATATGGAAAAGAGTAATATAACATTCTCTACTGTTCCATTTTGTAAAATAATAACACCATTTTTCTGTTTTATAAGGGAAAACCAGTGTTACCTGTCTCAATATCAAATGATTTGTTTTTGACTTCCCATTGACATCTTTTTTATTTATTTGATTTTTTATTTATTTATTTTTTATTTCACCATATTATGGGGGTACCAATGTTTAGGTTACATATATTGCCTTTGCTCCACCCAAGTCAGAGCCTCAAGTGTGTCCATCCCCTAGACAGTGTGCACCACACCCAATAGGTGATATACCCATCTCCTCCTCCCCCACCACCTGCCCGACACCCAATGAATGTTACTACTAAATGTGTACATAAATGTTTATCAGTTAATACCAATTTGATGATGAGCACATGTGGTGCTTGTTTTTCCTCTTGAGATACTTCACTTAGGAGAATAGGCCCCAACTCTATCCAGGATAATACAAGAGGTGCTAGATCACCATTGTTTTTGTGGCTGGGTAGAACTCCATGGTATACATATACCACATTTTACTAATCCACTCATGAACTGATGGGCACTCGGGCTGTTTCCACATCTTTGCAATTGCAAACTGTGCTGCTATAAACATTCTAGTGCAGATGTCTTTTTTATCAAATGGATTTTTTTCCTTTGAGTAGATGTCCAGTAATGGGATTGCTGAATAAAATGGTAGTTCTACTTGTAGCTCTTTGAGCTATCTCCATATTACTTTGCACAGAGGTTGCTTTAATCTTCTGTATTTGGCTATCCAATTTTCCCAGCATCATTTATTGAATATGGATTCTTTTCCCCAGTGTATGTTTTTATCTGTTTGTCAAAGATTAGATGGCTATATGAGGATGTTTTATATCTGGGTTCTCAGTTCTGTTCCATTTGTCTACATCTCTGTTCTTGTGCCAGTTCTAAAACCATGCTGTTTTAGTTACTACAGCCTTGTAGTATAGCTTGAAGTCTGGTAAATTGGTGCCTCCGAAGTTGTTCTTTTTGCCTAAGATACATTTCATTGTATGGGATCTTCTCTGGTTCCATACAAAACATAGAATTATTTTTTCTAGATCTGTGAAAAATAATGTTGATATTTTAATAGGGATTGCATTGCATCTGTAGATCACTTTGGGTAGTATAGACATTTTAACAATATTGATTCTACTGACCCATTAGCATGCTATGGTTTTCCATCTGTTTATGTCCTCTCCTATTTCCTTCCTTGGTGTTTCATAGTTCTCCCTATAGAGGTCTTTTACCTCCATAGTTAAATATATTCCTAGGTATTTTATTTTCTTTGTTGCTATTGTGAAGGGTATTGAGTCTTTGATTTGGGTCTCAGTTTGACTGGTGTTGGCGTATAGGAATGCTACTGATTTCTGTACATTGATTTTATACCCTGAGACTTTGCTGAACTTATTTATCAATTCCAGTGGTCCCTTTGCAGAGTCTTTGAGGTTTTATAGATATAAGGTCTTCTGATGAGAAAAGAGCGACGGTTTGACCTCTTCTGCCCTTGATTTATATGCCCTTGGTTTCCTTTTCTTATCTGATTGCTCTGGGTAGGACTTCCAACACTATGTTGAATAGAAGTGGTGATAGAGGGCAACCTTGTCTGGTTCCAGTTCTAAGCAGAAATCTTTCAATTTTTCCCCATTCAGTATGATGTTGGCTGTGTGTTTGTCATCTATGGCTTTTATCATTTTTAGGTAAGTCTCATGTGTGCCTATTTTGTTAGGCATTCTTAACATAAAAGGGTGTGGAATTTTGTTGAATGCTTTTTCTGAATCATTTAGCTGGATATATTAATTAGCTTGATGTAATCATTTCACAATATATTCATGTATCAAAACATCATGTTGTACACCATAAATATATGCAGTTTTTATTTTTCAGTTATACCTCAATAAAGCTGGAGAGGTGAGAAAGAGCCTTTTAACAAAAAAAGGAAAAAGAGTTAAAATGAGTGTTCCAAATAAATTCTAAGTATTGGGATAGTTGAAATGTAACTGAAGTGAGCATTTACCTCCTCTAACCCTATTATTTTATATTTGATAAATTAACACAAAATAGATTTAAATCTCTTGAAAAATATCATGTTGTAAATAAGTGAATGAATGAGTTACAATATCAAAATTCTGTACATATAAATAACCCCCCACAGGTAGTTATCGATAAAACATAAATAGGGCCAAACATTTAATGAATGATGAACAGGACAAAAATAAAGCATTTCTGTCCAAGTTCAGATTAATTGGCCATGCCCCGTGGAATAAACATGATATATTTTTAACAGGGAGCTTTCTGTATCTTCATTACTTGCAAAATGTAGTTGCTATATTATTTATATGGATTAAAATTTTACAACATTATTTAAGAAGAACATTTAATATCTATACAACTCCTAAGAAAATATAGTCATTCTGTTCATTTCTAGACCTATTATCTAACTTCTATTTTTCTCCTTACTTTCTAAAAGATTAAAAGGGCATTAAATATGTATATTTGTTAATTTGCAAGAGTCAACCAAAATAAACAAATAAATTATCAGTATCTGAAAATGCAAAGGCAATACAATGTAAATTTAAAGATATGTAAGCCAATATGGCATAAATAACATGATAAATATTTTAACAGTAAAATTCAAAAGATGATTTGATTTCTTACCAAAACTAACAACTCACGTTCACAAAACTGAGAACTAAGATTATAGCACTAATGGTCGTTACTATGATTTTCACTTCTGAGATAAAGTAATTTTTCAAAATTTTCATGTTGGAAGAGTATCTACAGATAATATGGAACACAGAAACATTCTTATTTGCCCTTAACTTTACTGGAGGAGAGAGATGTTGACTTGACCTGATGAGACTTGGGTCTTCGATGTCCCAGTGCTCCAAGGCAGGTAAGGAGCAATCCAGAGTTCATGTTTTATTATTTTGATAGTTTTACAATTTCATCCTTCTAAAAAAGAATCAGCAATTACATTATAAGAGGTGACACCCTCTGTTGCAGGTGGACGTTTGGCCTGTTTCAAAGAAGCTAAATTTGAAGAAAAAAAATTAGAACATTTTGAACTGTGGAAATTATAAGACATAGAATAGATTTTGGTTTATATTTTCTCTTTTTTTTTATCTCTTTCAATCAGGTATCTAGTAGGTATAAGTCTTTTTTACTGAAATGTCAAACATTATGTTACAGTGCTAAAAAATTAATCCTTTGGTGAAGGGACTTTTTAATCAAATTTATATGGCAACTAGAGTATTTCTTAATCAAAAAGTAATTTTTTAGATTTGAAATGAAATATAATAATTCATTTGATAGTGTATATGTAAGGAAATGTATTATAACTGAATATTTTAGATAAACTAAAAATGTAACCCTTTACCTGAAGAAAAAATGGTGTTCATTGTTATATTAAATATTTAGTGACAGATAAAGTTTATTGTGTTACAGCATTTGCCAAGCTAAATCGAAGTTGTGCAAGTATTTGTTCCATCAGGATTTAGCAAAACCTGGAAACAAAAGAAAAAAGGTCACTTTATAATATAAAGTATTTCTATTTTTCTGTATGTAATAATGAGCAACCATAAAGAATGAGAGGCAAAAAATGAAAGGAGGAGGAAGAAGTGTTGGGAGAGAAGGGGGAGAAGAATGTTTTAGTAAAAAAAAAAAAAAGACCTGGAATCTCTATATCATTAACAGCAGTTATCTCTGGGAATGGGTTTTAGTGATAACTTTTTCTTTTCTTCATTTGATGGGCAACATTTTCCAAATGTTGCATTAAGGTACTTTCGTTATTCCAATAAATGAAAAAATAAAGAAAAGGCAAACAATGTATTTTATAACGACATCATTTCTTCATAATTTGAATACTGGCAAGTCCAGAGTATGCAAGAGTTGGTCTATTGAGCATTACCATGGGATCAATTAAGGATTCTGTATCTTTCATTTCACAGGAAACAAGAATCACCTCAGAGTCCATAGGCGAGTCAGGATTGAAGTTGATGAGTTGCTGATGACGACAGTACATCTGCATTGTGATTTCTTTGAACCATTCAATGGCTTCATCATTTAAGCCAAAAGAGCACAGTCCCACTAAAAACAATTTCTACCCATGACAAATTAAAAATAACCAGCTGACAAACTTCCTAGGCATAGTGATATTAAGTATGGAAACCAAAGGAACAAACTACAGTTAGCCCAAATTGTTTTTTAATCAAGGAATACATTACGTTTGCCCATGCTTGTATTAATCTGTAGGTCAATTTGGATCTCTAGATTAAAAGGGAGACAAAACAATTCAAGTTTCTATTTATGTTAATGTTTTAATTTTAACAAAAAAAATTGGAGTTTTATTTTTAAGACAAAGTAAGATGCCTGCTGGGTATACAAGCCTATCTATGTATTCTGTTAATATCTATTAATATAATACAGAAAATTTATCTTCACTTAAACACATTTTTCTCAATATCATATGCAGAAAAAGTAAAATATATTCTTCTAATAATCTATGGTCTCTATGTAGGTCTATATTTCCAAATTACTTTTGCACACATTGCTATACTATCGTAAATATTTTCAACAGTCTTTTATGACAAAGGTTATTTCCTCCAAATTGTGTTGTTTACCAAAAATACATGACTCAGCATCCAAACCTGAACTTTAAACCCAATGTTAGCTCAGTGCTGTTCTTCCATGAAATATTCCCCCATGTGTATAAGTCATGAAAGTTGACAATACAAAAATAAATATTGATATCACTTCCTCATGTCATCACATTCAACACTCAAGAAGATTAAACAAACAAAAAACTCTTTTATTTAGACAATTGCCAATCTTTTCAAATATTTCAATTTGTTTTAGTTAAATAAACTAGGTTACAAAGAGAAGCACTCCAAATGAGAGGCACTGATTGTTTTCTGATAAAAGATGTTATTACATATCTGTTTTTTAATTGTTTACTTCTCTTCCCTATCATAACTTTGTTAATCAAAATTCTAGGAAATATGGAGTGGTTTATCCCTAGGACTAACATATTTCTTTATGCAGTAGATTAAACACACTTAGATTCTTGTTGAGCAAAATTACTTAATGTTCCTCAATGTCTGATGCCTTGTGTATAAGATGTAGATAATGATCATTCTTGGATATTTTTTTGTGTGTAAATTAGCAATAATATCTGCAATGTTCCTGTCAAAGCTCTTGGTATCAGGTCAATGTTTAGTAAGAGTACATATTTAATAAGTTAACAGTAAAGATGGTACAGTAAGCAAGGATATTAGCTGAAAAACAACTGAATAGAAAGCTAGACAAGAGATTCCAGATGGATCATAAACTGGATGTAGGTGACAATGCAATCATAATGTTACTGTTAATGTTAAAATGATTATAGGACATATTAAAAAGCCCACAAAAGAAAAATCAAAGTGAATAAGAATGAAGAGTGAGAGAACTAAGGGGTGGGAGCTATTCAGCCTGTGTCCGAAAGGTCTGAGTAGTGGTCTTGTTAGCAAGGGATCCCAGAGACTGATTGGTGTGTTAGTTACACAGGTATACACATTAGTCAAAACAAATCACACCATATATTTTTATGTACTTTTTATCATGTAAAATTATCTCATCATAAAAAATCTATACCACTTAATAAAAACCCAAATGGTTACAATGAAACTAAAAAGCAAAAAGAACAATACCAAGTATTGGTGAGAACGGAGAACAATTGAGACCCTGGTATTTGGCCAGCAGGATTGTAATTAAATAGTTTGCACAAAGTTTTGGGAAAATAAATTTTAGTACTATCTACTAAAGCTAAACATGTGCATACCTTACGATGTAGCAATTCCACTCTTGTGTATATATCCAAGAGCAAGGCACAAGGCGTGTACGAGAATGTCTAGAGCAGTGCTTATCATAAATAACCAAAATCAAGACATCCTAAATGTCCTTAACAGTAGGATAAATAAATAAAATGTGGTACATGAATTCAATAGAATTTATATAGCTGTGAGAATGAATAAACTATACCTACACGCAACAACTTGGACAAATGTTAAAAACATGGTATTAAGCAAAAGAAGCAAAATATAGATAGTCCATAATGTGTGATTGACTTATTCAAAGTTTAAAGTCAGGTAAAATTAATCTAAGGTGTTAGAAATCAAGAAAGTGGTTACCCTTATATGGGGGCTGGAGGGACGGGTATGAGGAAGGAAAAGGAGTTATGGGTTGTAATAATGGTTTGTTTATAGATTTGGGTGCTGGATGCAAGGGTGGGTTCACGTTATGAAACCGCAACAAACTATAAATTTATGATTTATGCTTTACAGAAAGGTTACACAAAATTTTTTAAAACCCATGGCACTGACCACGAGAAAGCTGTATATAAGAAGGAATTAGAAGCTTTATAATGAGGAAGATTAACAGAAAGCTGCAAGTTTTCCAGGGAAGGGGTGGGAAGTTGGGAATGAAAATTTAGAGTGTGGTTAAGGAACAGAAAAAAAACCAATAAATAAAACACTGGGCCTGGGAAAAGAACCATAGGTCAAATACAAACAAATAAACAAACAAAAAAAGTCCCAAAACAATAAATGTTGGCCTGGATGCGGAGAAATAGGAACACTCATGCACTGCTGATGGGACTGCAAACTAGTGCAACCTCTGTGGAAAGCAATATGGACATACCATAAAGAGATACAAGTAGATCTACCAGTTGATCCAGCAATCCCATTACTGGGCATCGACCAAAAAGAACAAAAGACATTCTATAAAAAAGACATCTGCACTCAAATGTTTGTAGCTGCACAATTCACAATTGCAAAGATGTGGAAACAACCCAAGTGCCCATCAATACATGAGTGGATTAATAAAATGTGGTATATGTATACCATGGAGTACTATTGAGCTTTAAGAAACAATGATGATAAGCACCTCTTGTATTCTCCTGGATAGAGCTGGAACCCATTCTACTAAGTGAAGCATCCCAAGAATGGAAAAATAAGCACCGCATGTATTCACCAGCAAATTGGTTTCACTGACCAACACCTAAGTGCACATATAAGAATAACATTTATCGGGCATCGGGCAGAGAGGAGGAGATGGGTATATACATACATAATGAGTGCGATGCACACCATCTGGGGGATGGACATGCTTGAAGCTCTGACGGGGGAACAATGGGCAAGGGCAAGGTAACCTAAACATTTGTACCCCCATAATATGCAGAAATAAAAAAATAATTATAAAAAAAATGTTGTGATTAATCTAGCTCAGTTCCAGACAAGTTTGATAGAGGGGTAATGGTAAGAGGATTTTTTTTTCTTTCTTTTTCTTTTTTCCCCATGGGCTAGGAAGCAGTAACATTAGTTGTAGGAATCTATCTAAAAGGTGTCATCAGGGGACGAGGGATCAACGTGATGCTGATGGTTAAAAGTAGGCTACAATGCCAAGTGTCGTATAGATTAATACTGGGCTTTCTGCTCTCCTGATTTTCAGTGTGCTGCACTGGAGGGGGGAGAAAGACTGGGAACCCAAAAGACAGAGGCAGAAATGGAGCCACCCAGTTGCCTTGTTTGCCTAACCATTTTTAGTACAGTGTTCATGCCTTAGCCTTTCTGTAGCTGCAGCAGAGGTTAGTCCCAAATCCTGCAGTGAGAATTATCTATGCGCTCGCTGTACAGCAGGTCTCTCAGAAGTTGAGGGAGAGTTCAGGGCAATTTGAAAGTGCCAGGCAGAGCATTTGGCCTGTATCTATTTATTAACAGATTGACTTCTGGATAGGAGTAGCAATGATTTTCATATTCCCTAACATACCTGTTCCATTAGCTATTGGAAGCGTTTCCAAAACTGGTGATCGTTTTTATCTACTGCATCCGTAAGATTTACCGTTTCCTCACTGATACAGAAAACAGGCTTTTTAACCAGTGCAGTTAAATATGTCCTTGCTGTATAATTCTATCTCCTTCAAGACATTCGAGATTTTTCTTTACCACAATTCAACATATCATTTTTCTAACTCTATTTTCCCACACAGAACTGAAAAACAAACATCGTAATGGGAAACCCACAGAAATTTGACGTTATTAAATCTCCCATGTTCAAACATAATTATGTAAAATATAAAGTGCTTGTATCAGTTTACATTTACCAGGTGTTCCTAATACTTTAGGAATATAATTGCAAACAAAAGACAAATCGGATTTTACCAGCTCTTCTTCACAGTATACCTCAATGTGAGATAAAATATTCAAGGTAGTTATTTTTTGTTTGAATATGCTTAGTAACATGAGAAGCATAAAGGATTTCAGTAAATGCAATATTTAATTTCTCAAAAGGTGGGAATTCTGAAACTAGATTATTAATCCTATAAAGATGAGAAGTTGGGAACTTTCTGCTTTGCAAGGGTTTTTTCACACACTAATTTGCCATGGCTTCCTTTCAAAAGGAAGACTTAGTACATACCAGAGAGCATTTATTTTTTGCAGATGTATATCGACTACTTCTTATGTACAGAGCCCCATGGCAGTGTAATTAGTTTTGTCGTTGCAGCGTCTGGACTAGTTCAGTGTCAATAATATTTAATATAATACTGTACAATGGACATGGCATAGCCACACAACGCTCCTGAAGAGTACAGTGAAATCGAATCCCCATTTTAAAGAGCAGAAAGTACCATAACTCAAAGAGTTCAAGTCACTTGTGTGACATCACACAGTTAACAGGTGGAACCTGAACCCAGACCCTCAGGTGCTTTTCAAGACCCGTCACCATCTCTTCCTAATTTCTCTACTTAAGAAATATGGACCGTTATCTCAGTGTCTGCAATAGTCAGTATGGGTTATATACATACAAGCAGGGATAATTATAGAACACATTTCAAATATCTCGGCACACAATCATGTGAATAACATCTAAATACAAAGCAAAATGTCTTTTTGAGGTATATGAAATTTGAAATCCAGAAAAAAGAAATACAGTCAAATTACAGTATAGAAAATATAAAAATGTGATTTTACTTATAAAATTCTGATTACCATACCTTGAAAAACATTCACTTTAATTACCTTGCATGTTTTCTTTATATGTTATATGTTCAGCATATTCCCTCTAGACCAGTTCTATGAAGAAGTTTAGAAGTTTGACAGAAATTGGATGAAGAGTACTCCAGTATCAAGAGAAGAAAAAGTATTATGTAAATTCTACTTGTGAAAGTTAAGGTTAAGATCGAGTTAGCGTAAGGGCATTCCTGCATCTATGGCTTGCCACACACGGGTCTTTGCATTCGTTCTTCCCTATGCCTGAAATGCTTTTCCTCCAGGGATCCCACTGGATCTCACTCTCACTTCCCTCAGTGTTGATCAAACGTCAGTCATCCTTTCAACTGGTACCTTTTCTGGCTGCTCTGTATAAAAGCACAACCCCACTCTCAGAACTATCTATTCTTCTTACTTTACTACATAGCATGTATCACAGTCAAACATTAACATCTTATATATTTTATATATTTGTTTTATTTACTGTCTGTCTCCTCTTATTAGAATGTAAGCTCCATGGGGCTAGAGATTTTGATCTGTTTTGCTCATTGTTGTATTCCTAGTACCTAGAAAAGTGTCAAGTACCTGGTTGATGTTCAATAAATACATTTTTTACATAAAGAAGAAGGAAGGGAGGAACGAAGACATGAATGAAAGAAGAGAAAACTGGAAGGAAGGAAAGGAGGGAGAGAGGAAGGCAAGCGAAAAGATGTATAAAAGAACACTATTTTGCACATTACCTCTGTAAAAAAAGTACCATTGGTAGCACCATCTGTGAATTCCTGCTATTAATTAATGCCGCTGGCCATTACTGACAGATCTGGATAAAAAAAGCATTCAGGAGAGAAGAAAATAAAACAAAAGAAAGAATACTCAGGAAAGAAAGAGAAATAATGTAAACAACCAATCAGAACTGGCCTTGGCAGTTGATATTATTATGTTTGAACCTCATGAGTCATCTTTGAGGCCAGGAAACGTAAGGCTTGCCAAAGGATACAGAGAAATTAAGTTGAGAGACAGTGCTAGCCCAAGCACTCAGAGCAGCCTAAGGATAGAGAGATAGTGAGAGGCAGGGTAGGGTATAAACTCAGGTTTTCTAATGCCCAATTCTATGATTTTTAAAGTTATCTGCAAAGAAAATAATGAAGAACAAAGGAGGGAAAATAAGTCATGTACCACCTCAAAATGTTTGCCAGGGTACTTTTTGGCAGTATCATAATTTATCCTGGTAAAGGTACTTGCATTTATATTTGAAGGTTAATTTACACATTGAAAAGATATTACCTAAAAAGGCAGTACATTATTTGCATTAAGAGACAACAGGGCTGGGAGTGGTGGCCCACGCCTATAATCCTAGCACTTTGGGAGGCCGAGGTAGGAGGATTTCTTGAGTCCAGGAGTTGAAGACCAGCTTAGGCAACATAGGGAGACTCTATCTCTACAAAAATAAAAAAGTTAGCTAGGTTTGGTGGTGCATGCCTATAGTCCCCACTACTCAGGAGACTGAGGCAGGAGGATCACTTGAGCTCAGTAGTTTGAGGTTGCAGGGAGCTATGATGATGCCACTGCACTCTAGCACAAGTGACACAGCAAGAAGCTATCTCAAAAAATTAAAAAGGAAAAATAAAAAAGAGCAACAATACCATATACGTTAATCCCACCACTTCAATTTTTAGGAATTTACCCAAAAAGAATAATCAAGGAATTGTACAGAAATATAATAAGTACATTTACTTCAGCTTGGCACATGCAGTGAGATGGAAACCTTTTGCTGTATGAACAATAAGAATAAATACGATATCTGGAGTTATTAATAAGAGAAAATTAGAAGGACTTACCTAAAACTTTGCTGTAGTATGAATTCCATGCTCCCCAGTAGGATTGAAATATATAGTCTTGCAGTGGATAAGATATGGTATTTTTAACCCTTTCAGCAAAGGTCATCTGGTCAGTGAGCTCTGACAAGGCTGCAGGTACATAGGAGACTGGTGCTGGGATTTTTCCACAGTGTCTCTCTACTGTTGAGGCTGGAGAGAACCTCAAGGTATAAATAAATGGAATTCCTAATTTCAGAGCAACCAGGTCACCACAGATTGTTACTGGGTCTGCTACCAACACATCAAAACCACCTTTCTGAAGTCTCGCCATTAACCTGGGGTTGTTTAATACGCCATCACAGATTTGTATATTAATTCGAAAAAAAGTATCTATGAGTCTTCCTAGTTCTTTGTAGAAAGTCCACAGTGTGAGAGGAGTTGGTCTGTGGTCTATCCACAGCATTATCATATGTTCTACCAAGGAATCTATATCGCTTGTCTTAAAAAGAACAGGTATCACTTCAAATTTCACAGGAGACTTCACACTGGAATTGATCAATAGAGTTGCTGATGAAGCCAGTACGGTCACATTGTGATTTCTTTGAATCAACTCTTCTAAAATGATCTTAATATTTAACCAATGGCTACCATCGGTGGGCCAAATTAGCACATTCCCACTTAGAACAATTTCAATCAAAGTCAAATTAAAAACCAGCAGCTGGACAAACTTCTTAGGCATGGCGATATCCACTGTGGAAACCATCCTATTGTAGATCTTTTAAGATAAAAAGAAATCTTCAAAGCACATTTAGGTAGATTTTTTTTCAAGTAAAATAATATTTAATAATATGATTACACTCAATCATAGGTCAATCAATCTACAGATTAAAAGAAAAACAATATGATTCAAATTCTTATATGGATTAGCATGATTATTCCAACAACAGAAATGAAATCTGATCCTATTTTAAAGAAACAGGAGCAGGGAGGTAATAAATCTAGTGTCTGTATATTCAGTGATAATAACTATGAGTTATACAATGTGTATTCAATATAATATATCTTTCCCAAAATCAGACTAAAAGAAAAATAACAATCTTCTACTAAAAAAAAACACTTTGTCAAAATTAGGGTACTTTCAAGTTGCGTGTCTCCATTATCAGGGATTTTTGCGTAGATTATCTTATCCAGTCTTCTTCATGATTTTGTGTGGCAGAAGTTATTTCCCTCATTTCATGGATAACAAAACCATAGATGAGTTGCATACACAAAAGCATATGACAAAGTAGAACAATTGGGATTATAATCAAAACATTACTGTACTCATTGCTGTACCAACATTATCACTTCCTCATGGCTCATATTTAGAAAGAAAAATTTAAAAAAAAAATCCTTCGGGTTGGGTGGGCACACCCACAGGTAACGGAGATGGGGTGCACTGTCTGGGGGAAGGACATGCTTATGGTCCTGGCGTGAACGAGGCAAATGCATTTCATGTAACCAAAATGTTTGTACCCCCATAATATCCTGAATTTAAAAAAAATGCAAAAAACCCCACAAATATTTGTATGAATAAAAAATTTAACATTTTTATTTAAGAAAACCCTCACTAAGAGGTTTGCTCAAACATTTTAAGGTATTTTAGATTAATTGGTTTATGGCGTAAATTGCTACACATCTGATAGAGGATAGGGTTCTTTTTTAATACGGCAAATTAGTCAGCGTCTCCTATCCCATTGCAATAGGGAATTTTTGGAGTTCTAACATATGACATTTCCATATACAAATCAAAGGGCCAGGGTCTGCCACCCTGAGGAAACACACCCACACAATTTTTTTTTTATTTTCACTTACAGCTGTGTGGTAGATTAAATTAGGTAGACACTGGAGTTCAGTCTCCCCAGATTCAAAAACAGTCCTTTTATAGGATATGTGACCCTAGGGAATTACTTGAACCCTTTCATCCTCAGTTTTCTCAAAGGAACATGAGAAATAATTATACTAATTTGTTATATCATTTTGTAGATTATCAGCAATATTTGTAAAGCTACTTTGCAAACTGCTTGGTTCAGAACAAGGATGTAGTATTTTAGTAGTTTAATAAATTTGCATAAAGACTGATGGTAAATCAGTGGGCTGCCTATACAACAACTGGGTAGACCTGGGTGTAGTGACATCAGCTGTGGATCTTAGTGAATCCCAAACTGAAGAATTGCAATTATATAATGACACTGTTTTTAAATCATTAGAAGCTACCATTCAAAAGAGAAATAAGAACAAAGTAAGTGATTAGAAGGATAGCAATCAGAAATTAAGAATAAAAATTAAGTGGTGGGTTTTTGCTTCATATACAGTTGCCCTTGAATGGTGTAATTTCAGGCCCTCGAGTAAGAAAAGAATCAGGAAAACAAAGAAAGAGAAAGAGGGAAGAGAGAAGTGGTGCTTTGAGATTTATTGCATTTGTGTCCTCTCAAGAGTCAGCTTCAATTGGAACATAGTGGCTGTGCCTTTAAAATTAGAGTTTTGAAACAGAACAGCCACAGAAGACTTTAATCTTGATGGCCATTACAATAAGACACATTAAGGGAATTTTCAATAATATCTTTGTAAAGAAATCTGTTGCTGTCATGACCTTGTACTAAAAAACAGCACGACATCATACATGGCATGAACAGAAGTCTACAGAAGTCTATCGGTAAAATATTTAGATTTGTTCAACTATTCAGGTACATCTAAGCAAAATATAATATTGAATTTATGGATTGCTCACTAATTACTATGATAGTACTTAAAAGGTTATCAAAATATATCCCATAATCTCAAATGCATGTAGTTACCCCTAAATCTCCTGGAATTAGGAAAAATATTGAAGTTTTCGAAGAGTCCATTTGTCACTCAAGTGATCTCTGCAGGACAATAAAATAATAATCTAATTTAATGAAGAAAAATAAAGTGCGTATAATGGTATTAGTTTGAATTGAAAATTCTTAAAACAACATTTTTATATGAAGTTCTTCCTTAAAATTTTTTGCCCCCAAAGACATGACCTTGCCTGAAGGTGTCCTCTTCCTATGTGGCTCCCTGAGCATTGCACCAAATGGCTGGGATTTACCGGTGCTTTTTTCATTGTCTCCCAGAGGCCACTAAAGCCTGCAAACCAGTCTTTGTACTGTTTTAGGAACATGATTGATTGACTCCTCAGTAACCTTAAAATTTTAGTCTCCCATCAGTGCTTCAGATTTATTTGACATTCTTGACTGACATTTACTTAATTCTTTGAAAGCTTAAATTTAGATGTACTTTCCTATTTTTCTTTCTTTTGGTACCATAGTCTGACATCAAATGATTCACCACTTTCTAGATTGTAACCTCAGGCAATTTACACAGCCTCCCCATTTACAAAATGGTGAGAACGATGACACCTTTTTCCAGTACTTGCGAGCACCAAGTGAAATGATACATGTAAATTATTCAAAATAGCATCTGAGCTCAATAAATGTTAGCTGTATATGAGAGTATAGGAAGAGAATCTTACTTTTTAAATGATCAAATTAATCAGATCTCATTGCCTTAACCTTCCTCCTCTCTTCCCCTCCCCCCACAGTGGCAGATGGGGACACTAAGGCAGAATTTAGGAAATTCAATGCAGAATTTCCCAAAGTATGAGTTTTCCAGCAAGTCAGTCATGCTCAGTCTTGAGGCACATCACAAGTGATCTGTTATTATCAATGCGTAGAGGACCAAAGTTCACAAATGATTTACTTGAAGAAATACACAGATATAACACTCAAGATTATACCAATTAAAATGATAACCTCCATTTCCTTTTGTTCTGATACCCTTTCATTAGTGGGAGCAAAAAAGATAGAATGATTGCCATCTATGGGAATTTTTGACGTTCCACAGAAAATCGCATCTCCAATGTAATGCCTGTGGCTGTCATTCAGCTTGTGGGTTATTGTAGAAAAGGGAATGCCACCAGAGGGTTTTTTGAAAGATTCTGACCATTCAAGATTAACTCAAATTTTAAAAAAATGAGAGAGGGTGGGAAGAAGGAAAGAGAGGAGAAACCAAGAAAAAGCTTAGGAAGAAAGAGAAAAAAGAGAGACAAAGAATGACCCAAATAGAAATTATTACTCTTCAGGGAAAGGACTCCAATATGTTGTTTTCTCCTTTAAAATTACTACTGAAAATCAAGCACCATAAGGATATATACATTTCTAGAACTTTATTTTACATTATTTAGTTGTGCTTGGCGAGCCTCTAGTTTATGCTGGATATTATGGTCATTCTTTTTGAAGATATGCTGGTTTTCCTATTTAATTGAATATACTTGCAAGAAAGTCTATTGTTATTATAATGTCATTAGCTGTTAGAGATTATTCACCTAATTATTTATTTATAATGGTATTATAGATTCTTACATATTTATATAAATCTAATATATAAATATTATTCACAAAAATCTGCTAGTTATTATAGTGATTGAAGGGTAAATCTCTGTTGGTAACAATATGTAATGCTTATGGATTATAAGTATTTTTACTGTCATAAAAATGTTACATTATTCTCTCCTTATATGTGCCCAAAATTTTGACACAGCTTTTTTTGGTAGCTTTTTTTGTTAATATGAAAACAAAACCAAAATTTGCCTGGTTCGATTTTAAACAAACATACTTGAAATCTGCTGAAGACTTCTTACCTTCAGTTAGAGGTTGTTTAGGAAGCTGTCTTAGAGCCACAAAGATATCCCTGGGCAATTCACCCTAGACAACAGTCACATGGAGACCTACACCTTAAGGAATAGTTATCTAGAAATAACATAGCCCAATTAAATTCCCTTCAGAAAATCAAAAATAGGCAAGAAATAGAATAACAGATTTCCAAAGCTAAATATATTGTCAAGAGGAAAAGTATCGATTAAAGGTTTAACCTAAAATATTCTCAAGAATTAATAGATGTCCATGTGAAATTTTAAAAAGAGAATAAAAAATTTCTAGGACTAGGGATATGACATAGAAGCTTTGGTGTGAGAAAAATTTAGGTTGAATACTATTTTCTCAAATTAGTAGTTGTATGATTTTAACATGCTTGATATTTTCAAGCCTCAGTATCCTCATCTGTGATAACAGGTTTTTTTCCTCCAATAACCTGCAAAAAGTTCATTGCAAATATTAAGAGAGAATACAAATAAAGCATTTACCATAGTATCTAGTGCCTAGGAAGAGATTAATACATGCTGCTCTTACTATTACGGTATCCATGGGTTTAAGATAAATACCCATGGTCTCAAACAAAATGCATAACTTCGACATTATAAGATCCAATTCCTAGCAATTAGCAGAGATTAAGGACTCATTCTGAGCTTCCAATTACATTCCACTGCAGTGAAGTAATCTTAGGGAGAGCAGATCTATATATTTATTCAGGTATGAAAATCTGAGAACTGAGTATACGTGGATTTGTTGCAATAGTTTTGATTAGAGCATTTTAAGCAAAAGTAAAAAAAAA
>RJWJ010023737.1:0-25523 GCA_004363605.1 Indri indri | reverse complement strand
TCATAAGAAACGACAGTGATCTAGCACCTCTTACACTTTCCTGGATTGAAATTAAGCCCGTTATCCAAAGTGAAGCACCACAAGAGCAGAAGAACGGAATCCACTTGTACTCGCCATCAAACTGGTTCTAACTGATCAACACTAGGGTGATCACATGGCAGAAATACTCTCTAGGGATTAGGGGGATGGGGGGGCAAATCAACAACTAAAGGACACGGGGAGCACTAAGGGGGGCGGGGGGAAGGGCATGCCTTAAACCCACACTTGGGTGAGGCAAAGACATAAAGTGTAACTGTAGTGTTTGTACCCTCACAATACCCTGGAATAGAAAAAAAGAAAAAGAAAAAGAATCTGCAGAAGCCTTCCGTGGAAGCCTCTTGAAAATCTGTTAACCTGAGAGAACTACCTGCTGTTATGTAAATCTGTTACCCCTGGCAATTATTCACTATTCCCTATAAGTTACCATGTAAGACTTCATTCGGGGCTTTTTTTTGGAGACCGACGGAGAGGTCCGAAGCCCCCTGAGCTCCAGCTTTGCCTATAATCTTTATAAACTTATAAAACTATATCTTTGTCTCAGTGTATTCTTTTATTTCTTCCATTTTCCATTTTTCTCTATTATTTTCTTATCCCTTGCAACTCTACCAAAGGGACCTGGCTTTTTGTGGGGAGCATTGGCCACGTTCCCCGCAGCTTAGAATATTTCTTTTTGCAAGTTGGCCAAGGGGGTGAAAAATCAAACAAAAAATAAATAAATTTAAAAAGAATATTTTTTAATAACTGACATTTTGACATTTATCTACAATTTGTGTAGGTATAAGTTTCTTTTAATTCATTCTATCCAGAAATTGCTAATCCCCTTTCAAATTGTTTCGACCAGTAATTAGACATTATATTTTATTTATTCAATTCTCCTCATTGAGTCTGTTATCTCTTTGGGAACTCCCTGCTGACTGTTAGGAATCTTCACATGTTCCAGCTTTTGATTTGTGCTGCGTTCTGGGACAAGCACTCAACTTTAATTTTTAGTTTAATAATTTACTGTTCAGGGGTGTTTAGTCTCCTGTTCAGAAACACCTACTATTTTTAAATAAACAAAATTAAACTTTGTTGTTTAATTATCTTTAACTTTCTCTTTCCTACTCCGTGCTCTTAATCATAATGTCCTATTTCATATATACGGATGAAATGACTTTCTTTATGTCTTAGAGTAGATCCATGTTCCTGAAAGCTTTTCCCTTGCTATGTCAAAGTTGTTTACACAGGGAGAGACCTCATGTTTGCTGAGTCATTATATAGCCTCACGATGTTTCGGAGTGGCGGGGCGGGGTGGCCGACGGACCTTTTGCTCTCCGCGCTGTTCCGGGAGGGTTGGCTATGGGAGGGCCAGATTCTGATTCGGGAACCGGGAGAGCCAGTATGTATTCATCCACGCACTGCTAGCCACCCGGGCACTGCTTGCCTCTCAAGTGCAAACTTGGCTGCTAGATTCAGGAAAACCCATTTTTGCTTCTGACTTACAGGGCTGGGGCAGATTCAAGATGCTCACAAATTATTTGAAACTCTTCCCATAGAGAAGTGTGGTTGAATTTCCTTTTCTTTGAATCTGGGCTGCTCTGTGACTACTTATACAATACTATTCATAGTTTAAAACCTTGATTCTAATTAGACGGGTTGCTTGTGTGTTGGTTTCTTGGAAGTCTGAGCTGCCATGGAAGGAGCCCTGGTACCCTGCTAGGGAAGCCACGTGGAGAAAGAGAGGCCCCGCTGAGCACAGCCTTCCAGCTGTCCCAGTCATGCGGGATCCTACACGCAGGCCCAGACGCCAGCGGCATACATCGCGACTCCAGCTGAAGTAGAATTGCCTAGTTAAGCTTCTCCTGTAATCTCAAACCACAAAGTATAATAAAATTGTTGCTGTTTAAGTTCTGGGGTAGTCTGCTATGTAGGCACAGGTAACAGAAACAGGGGCGATGAGAAGTTACCTAGATTTTGCATTCCCCTGCTGAAAAACCCCAAAGTTTCCTTCCACCCTGTTGCTCTGGGATTTGGCGTCTCAGGATGCAGAGCGGCGCGGGTGTTGTGCTCGGTTTTGAGCGGTTGCTCTTCTCCCTAAGCACCTCTAATTACATCTGGCTGATATTTTGCTTCCCAGAGAAATCCAAGTGGCCCTCCAAGAAGGAGGGACACATCCTTCGGTGCACCACATTGACACTGCTATTTTATGGCGTGTTTTCACCAAATATCAGGAATACTTCTTTCCCTATATGGAGTGCTAACTTAATTATTGAATTTATATGGCTTCAATCAAAGAAGTCAGAATTATTAAACACATACATTACCAATATTTACTTTGTTCCAAGAAATTTCTTGTATGTTTTACTCAAGATAGAAACAATTAGGCAATATTACACCCAGCGTCATCTCATCTTTTTTAGGGGTAAACTTTCTTTTGACTTTAGCTTAAAGTTCTTAAAGGTGAAGACTCATATTAGGGAGGTGGTCGGAGACCTTCACCGATGTGTCAGCTCCAGACGTGTGACCTGTTCATTCCTCATTTATAGCCATCATGAATGAGTAAGATGACATCGCCAATGTTTTATTTCTCGTTTGGAACACTGCGTTGGGTTTCTTCATTCTCACAGAAGAAAGTTTCAAGAACACAACATTTTTCAGGGCAGAGACCAACATATCACAATCAAGTGAAGAATGCTCGCTTTTCTACCTGTCACTGTGTCATGTGGGACTTGGCAGGCCCAACATTTGGGACGTACTCTGCCAAGATCAATGAGAGTTGAACAAGAACACATTTTCCCAGCTGAAGTAAAGTTTGTTAAAAGGTTATTGCCAAATATGTGGATCTGAGAGACAGTATTTTCTAAGCGTTTCCTGACATGAGAGAATTATCTCTGTAAAATTCACTTCTCTTAACATCACACCCCTTGAATGGCCGACAGAGTGAAAACCTGTCTCCGAGCTTTCCTATTGGCTGACGTGACCAGGCAGGATTTTCCCGGTGGGACGCTCAGTTTCACCCGCCTCTGTCAGTCCACACAAAGTTTGCTCCTAACACATATGAATTCCAAAGAATTCTGAAACTCCAAACTTTTCACAATTTGTTGCTGTTGCCTTGAATTTTCCCCTCATGCCTAGCACACTGGTACTACGCCATCCAGAATTCAAAGAAATATGCCAATATTTTGGAAGCATATTTTCACTCATGTATCTTGTTTTAGGGCCCCCGCTTCTATATTTCTCATACACATAAGCAATGTATGTTGGGTATATTTCATCCGCAGGAGGTATCAATATATTCTGTGATGCAATAATTTGCTGTTTCCTAATAGATGAGTCCTGGTGATTTTTTGACAGCAGAAATAAATCTTTTAACTTTAAAAATATACAAAATTACCTAGAATAATATACCAAAGTTCATGTATATACTTTTAAGAATTTATTCTTGTTCACATTTTATCATTTTGTTTTAGATTGTTTTATTAAAGTTAAAACATTTTAGACAAGTTGAAGTCTCTTTCATTCACCATCTCAGTTAAGTTCCCCTTCATTCCCCATCACATGCAAACATATCTGGAGTTTAGTGTACCCCTCCTTCCATTCCGTGTGCGTGTGGCCTTTACGTAAACACACACATTATTGTGTATGAACTCTAGATAAACTTTTGTTCATAGATGCACAATCATGTAGAAGGACATTTACCATAGTACTGTTTGTGGGGGCAAAATTTTTTGGGAAACTTCGTATTTTTATCAAAGTCAAAAAACAAGTAAATGTGGTATATGCATACACTGTGATACCATTCAATGGGGAAAAAAAACTTAAAGGAAAGGCCACACAGAACTAAATGGGTGATATTCAATATGCTATTGAATGAAAAAAGTTAGAAAGAAAATTACGTTTGTAAGATAGGATAATTAAGGCAAACATAAAATACTGTTAGCCGTTCTCAATGGATAAACATGTATGAGAACACACGTGTGGAAGACGAATTGGAATTATACACATTGAATACACGAAAGTGAATGGCAGTGAAGAAAAGACAATGGGACAGTTTGAGGTAACAAAAGAAAATAATTGATAATCTCATGAAGTAAAAGGACAGACATTGTGAAATTATGATAAAATGATACCATGAATTCAGGGTGAGATCATCTCAGTGCTATATTTTGGATTTTACCCTCCCACTACCGCAGAAAAGAAAAGGTGCCTTCATTTGTTTAGGTGTTTGGATCTGGGCAAGTCTAAAATTTTGAAAAATTAAATTTGCCAGACTTCACATTTTATGCACATTAGATACAATTCCAAAAAATTTAATTGTCAGCTTCATATTTTATAGTGGTGTTTACGGCAAAGATGTTCTATAAAATGTAACAATACATCAATATAACTAAGAAGAATTTTTAAAATACGACAGTGATTAAAGAGAACATAGGCAATTGGAAGGAATATGGGACATTAGCAGAACAACCTTTCGGTATTTCAGCCTTCTAGTTTAACAATATGCAAATACATAGCAGTGATTTTACCATGTTTCTCAAAGGAAAACGGTCCTACTTTGTATTCTTAATAAACGCAAACTCATTTTCTCCTACCCTTGAAAAAGGAGTGCGATAATCTCAGTCATCATCATTATCATCACCGTAATCTATTTACATTTGCAAGGATTCCACAGGGTGCACTAAATTTAAAGAAGGGTGACTACATAGAAATGTGCAATTAGAGAACATTAAAAGCATATGACCAATACCCTTAGGCCATTCTTGTCTGGTTTAGATAAAACAAAAACAAACCATCAATATTGTTTCCCTGTGCTGCACGAAAAGTCTTTGCACAGTCCGTGGTGGAGTCTTTGTTCTACCTTCCTCCTCCACCTTCTGCTGGGGTCCCGGTGTAGTCAACGAAACTCAAACATCATAGACAGTTCCAAGACCTGTCCTTAGTCAAAGGAGAAATGACAAAAATCTCGTAATTGGAGGTAACCTCAGTAAAGTTCTCCCTCGAGTTGCTCATCCTATAGCAAAGGAAATGAGACATGCTTACTCACCATGAGCACTTCCTGCGAACCTCTGGTGTGCTGAGCCCATCATACGGCTGTCTCATTTAACCTTTAATCTTCACAGCAGCCCTTAGAGACTATGACTATTATCATTTCCACTTTTGATAAGAAACTGAAGTTTAGAGAGATTAAGTACCTTTATCAGGTTAGACAGTTGTTAGATAGCTGTTAGTAAGTGTTGAAAGCAAGAAGACATTTGTATGCCTCCATAGTAAACACTCTGAATTCTTATTTCAAATTGAAGAAAATGGGAATTGAAGAAATTAAATACGAGTATAAGTCATATCACCAGACAATGCCATAATAACTTTTATTACAAAAGATACAGTTTATTGACTGTTAACTGAATTCAATTTAATTAATTAATACTCTGAACACATCATCTGTTATAATCCTCATAATTATTCTACTGGAGGTAAAATATATATAAGCTATTGTGTATATATGTGTATAAACACACACACATTCAATTCTAGAAAGTAGAAGCAGAAGGAATATTTCTTAACTCATGCTACAAGACAAACATTATCCTAATCCAAAACCATGCAAGGACATTACAAGGAAAGAAAACTATAGACAAATATTTCTCATGAACATAGATTCAAGAATCCTCAAAAATATTAACGCATATAATCCAATGATGTATAAAAAGAATTATGCAGTGCAACCAAGTGGAATTTATTCCAGGTATGCAAGTCTGGTTCAACATTCAAAACCCAATCAATATAATACTTCACATCAACAGAATAGAGAAGAAAAATCATATGATTATGTCAATAGATGCAGAAAAAATTTTGAAAAGTCCAACACCCATTCATGGTAAAGACTGTCAGCAAACTAGGCCAGAGGGGAGTGTCCTTGACCTAATAAAGGACATCACCAGAACCTTCAGCTCGCCTGACACTGCATGCTGAGAAATGCAAGCTTTCCTCAGAAGGTTGGGAGCTCGGCAAGGATGTCTCCTCGCACCACTCTTAGCAGCATCATAGAAGTCCTAGCTAATGCACTAAGACAAGAGACAAAATAAAAGTAAATTTTAGGAAGAAATAAAACTGTCTTGGTTCATAGATGACGTGATTGTCAACATAGAAAATACCAAAGAGTTAAGAAAAAATAATCTCCTACAGCTAATAAACCACTGTGGCAAGATTGTTTGAGGGATACAGCATTAATATACAGAAGTAGTACAGTTCTTGTGTACCAATGAACGATCAGAATTTCCGGTATGGCAATTAAAAACACAAATAAATGAAGAAAAATTTTTTTAAAAAGGAAAAGAAATGTTTAAGTATAAATTTAACAAACTATGTACAAGGTCTATATGAGGAAAACTATAAAACTCTGATGAAAGAAAATAAATAAATAAATGAATGGTGAGACATTCTATATTCATGGTTAGGTAGACTCAATGTTATTAAATTATCAGTTCTTGCCTGCTTGATCTATAGATTCAGTTAAATCTCAACCAATATTCCAGCAAGATATTTTGTGGATATCAATAAACTAATTCTAAAGTCCACATAGCAAGGTAAAGGATACAGAATAACCAACACAATATTGAAAAACAAGAAAGTCAGAAAAATGAAACCATCCCACTTAAGCAATAGTAATCATGAAAGTGTGGTATTGGTGAAAGAACAGACAAATCAATCAATAAACAGAATAGGGAGACAAAAATAGATCTATGCAAATGGAGCCAACTGATCTTTCACACAGGAAAAAAGGTAATTGAATGGAGAAAGGAAAACATTTTCAAAAAATGTGCTGGAACAACTGGATAGACACATGAAGGAAAAAAGATATCTACGTACTAATCTTATACCTTTTGTAAAGATTAATCCAAAGTGAACCATAGAATTAAATGTAAAATACAAAACCATAGCACTTCCAGAAAGATAACATAGGAGAAAATCTAGGTGCACCTGGGTTTGGCAAAGAATTTTTTAGATATGACACCAAAAGCACAATTTATGAAAAAAAATTTTGATATAATGGAATTTATTACAATTTGAAAACATTTTTCTCTGTGAAAGACATTCTTAAGAGAATGAAAAGGCAAGACCTAGACTGGGAGAAAATATTTGTGAAACACGTGTCTAAAGGACAAGTATGCAAAATGTACAAAGGGCCCTTAAAACTCAACAATAGGAAAACAAATGAACCTATGAAAAAGTGGGCAAATGATCTTAACATACTCCTCACCTAAAAAATTGATATGGATGAAAAATAAGCATACATTAAAAGATAATCAGCATATGTTAGTAGGAAATTGCAAATTAAAATAACAAGGAGACATCACTACACACCTGTTGGAATGGCTAAAAGCCAAAATACTGACAAGACCAAGCTTTCACAAGGATGCAGAGCAACAAAAACTTTTACATTGCTGGTGGATTACAAAAGGGTGTAATCACTTTAGAAGACAGTTTAGCAGTTTCTTACAAATTCGAACATACTCTTACTATACTACTAAGCACAATATTTGTAGGTATCTACTCAAATGAATTAAAAATGTATGTCCACACAAAAACTTGCATATGAATATTTATATTAGTAGCTGATTTATTCAACATTGCCAAAAACTGTCAGCAGCCAAGATGTCCTTCAATAGGTGAATGGACAAACAAACTGTGGTACATCCATATAATGGAATATTATTCAGCAATAAAAAGAAATGAGCTATCAAGCCATGAAAACACATGGAGGAAAACTGAATGCTTATTGCTAAGTAAAAAAGCTAGTCTGAAAAGGTTACATACTGTACAACTCCTACCATCTGATGCCCTGGGAAAGGCAAAGCTACAGAGAGGACTAACAGTTGAGTGGTTGTCAGGGAGAGGGGAAGGATGAACAGATGGCGTGCGGGGACATTCAGGGCAGAGCCACCATTCTGTATGATACTGTAGCTGTTGACACCTGCATTTCTCAAACCCCAAAGAACTTTACAACACAAAGAGTGTATCCTAATGTAAACTGTGAATTTCAGTTAAAACATCATGTATACATATACAGTGACCAATGGTAACAATGTGCCATACTAATGCAGGACAGTAATAATAGGGGAACCGTTGGTGGAGTGAGAGGGTATGTCGGAACTTTGTGCACTTTCTGCTCAACTTTTCTGTGAAACTAAAACTGCTCTAAAAAGTAGTCTATTTTTAATAAAATTGAAAATGAAGAACTTGAGCCCTGACATGATTACTTAACTTCCTGAAGTTTATGTAGCAAGTTTTCAGAAGACTACAACCCTGTGTTCCTACCTGCTCCATTAACTGAGGGCTATCAACATTGCCCAGGACAACTTCCACTCAATTAAGGTTAAAGAGCTTAATAGAGCTCCATCTTACCGCTTGTCCTCAATTGTTCTTGCTTTGCATTTCTCTCTTGATTTTAGGACAAAGAATCACATTGTACTCCAATGACTCATTCTCATATTTCTGAAGAATGGATCCTCGTTTGATAACAAGCTAAGCATATTGATTATTTCAACTCTAGAGCCCTCCATTGTCTGCACCAAAGTTCCTAGTGGACCAGAAGCACTTCTGAAGGGAAATCCACTTGTTACAGGGCTCACCTAGGTGACATAAGCTATGCACTAGTTCTGATCTCCATGCATTGCTGGATCTAATAAGCTTGTCCCTATGTTTGATTCAACTGTCTGTATTACCAAAGTGTACTGAAAATGTGTAATAATGTGTAAATTGTTACGATCCACTCAATTAATATTTGAGGCAAAAAAAATCCTCTCTTCATATACACATACATACACAGACTGATAAAGACAGAGAAAGAAGGAGAGGAGGAGATACAGAATGTTGCTACTGTTGCATGAAATTTTCCTACTTTTAAGTGCCTGCATATTGTGAGGGCCAGGAAGTTCTAAGCAGTAAAAACGTATTTTAGGATGCAAATAGTAGAGCAGCAGAGAATCTCTTATTCCCTATAATAGACCCAAGGGGGATGCAATGTAGGGATGCTTATTACAGGGGTTGGGCGTGTGGATGCCCACAAGGAAAGCTAAAAGAACACTGGGTGGTGTGTGTTACACAGTGGTACTGGAGAGATGTGTCAGACCAACAGTTAGGTAAAGGGATATTGCAGGAGCATGAAGGACCTGTGATGTCATTTTGCATACGCTTTAATCTACAGGGTGGAGAAGCTCCTAGGTTGTCTCCTCAGAGTGAATATGACACTCTTTGAAAGGGAATTACATTAGGGAAAGAGAACTTTAAATGATCCCTAATGCAATAAAAAACAAAAAAACAGATTTTTAACAACATCATACTATCAGCAAGCAATTGAAGTTTTAATTTAAAAAGAGAGTTGGTCATTTTATCAAAAAGACACCTGCACTCAAATGTTTATTGCAGCACAATTCAAAATTGCAAAGATGTGGAATCAACCCAAGTGCCCATTAATCATGAGTGGATTGGCAAAATGAGGTATATGTATATTATGGAGTACTACTCAGCCACAAACAGGATGAATTAATGCCCTTTGCAGAAATTTGGAAGGAACTGGAGACTATCATCCTAAGTGAAGTTTCTCAAGAATGAAAAGACAAATACCACATACGCTCTCTAACAAATTAGAACTAACCGATAGGCACGCGAGTGCGCAGAGGCAAGTAAAAGTTACTGGAAATCAAGCAGGGGGCAGGGATGGGGGAGGGGCAAAAACCCACCTAATGTGTACGATGAACACTATTCAGATGATGGGCATGGTTATAGCCCCGACTCAAGCCATGTGACAAGAAAATTTGTACCCTGTAATATTTTGAAATAAAAAAATAAAAATAAATAAAAAGTTATTTATAAAAATAAAACCTCAGAAAATCTGTACTATGATAATTGAATACTGTCAATTATCCTTCATGTCAAATTCATAAATTAGGACACTGGAAAATATTCAGAGAGAATTTGCTGCGGAAAGAGTGTTTGAATTTAGAGATGTGGAAATAAGAAGATGGTCAGAAGTTTTCTATCATGGTTTTGCTTGTGTTCACACTTAAACTTTACTGAAATTTTCATAGAATAAAACTATGAATGTTGAAATTCAAATCTACAACTGTAAGACAAAACCTTTAAAGAAAGATATTTAAAATATGTGTATTTTTCTATTACTGTTCAATATTTATCTCATACAAATTCTGAGGTACAACAAATGTGTGACATTTGAGTAAATGAATATAATCTATTCATGTTATGTGTCTGTGAAAGCTCATATAGAATGTCCTAATATATGATGGTAAATTTACTGAACAAACCTTCATGTCATAAGAGATTAGTTTCTGCAGTTGTATCCATGGACGTATGTTGAAGAAATTACATTCCACTGCCTCACCCAGGACACGTGGGTTCACATACACACATGCCCCCAGAGACTTGGAAGCAAGGAAAATCAGGTACCCTTCTGCCAACGGAACAACAGAACATGCAAATACTTGAATCATAAATAGTTAGATTTATCTTATGAAAACAGAGTAGTTTAGAGGCCAAAACAAGACTAGCACATCATCTAACTGACAAATTTGGAAGAATAATAGGCCAGTTAGAAGCAAGGATATTGTCAGCTTGGAAAACAAAACAGTTTTCATAGAGCTTATCCCTTATAAGCCCACTCTTGGGAAGATGTTGCTGTTGAAAATCAGACACCAATATCACCTCTGCTTCAAGATCCATGTTGAGAACATAGTTACAACTGATTTTCACAATATGATGTTATAAATCTTTAAATCATGTCAAAGTAACCTTTATTGCTTAGAATTTATACTCACCAAATTCATAATTAATTGTCTTGCTGTGTATTTTATCTATAAAGAGAGACTGTATTAGTGAGGATAAGACCAACATAGTTACCAGTTAATCTTTCCAATTATTAATTTTAAAAATTAATAAATGGACATGCATGTTTATGTAATTTTATTAAATGGAAGTCTCAATATCATAAATCATGAATTCACTGGAATGCAGGGAATTCACTTGCAATATTTTTATGAGACATGTAGCCAGATGGTGTTATTCCTGGTAACTCACCTAAATCACTCCATCTCTAATTACTGCAGTTGCCATTGGATGTTTCTATATTTGATGGATTAGTTGGAATTAACAGGCAATTGTAGACAATGAAATGGAGAATCGTTCCAAAGAAACTGAACTCAAATGTAACTTCATGTGTAAAATGCATTAATCAACTGAACTAACCATGGAATATATTTCATCAAGTTCTAATAAAATCACTATGCTATCAGATGCAGCATGAAAAACCCAGCCTATCATCCCTTCAAGTTAACTAATATAAAGCCCCACATAGAGATTTGATCAATAATACCTGCAGAAACCAAGCTGGAGAATATTAAGTCTAATGTTAGTCTCTAGATTACATGTCTCAATGACACACTTGGAAAGTGTGTTTCATTTAATATTAATAATTCCCTTAAATATTTGCTCTTTCAAGAACTTATATTACTTTCATGGGTCTTATCAGACTATTCAGGGAGAAAAATATATTAAGATTAAAGATATGCTGAAAGTAATAGCATTTTCATAAATCTGATCTGTAAATCTCATAAAAACCTGCAAAGTCGACCCTTAGTTTTTGCCATATCATTTATAGATAGTTTGTTATTTTGAATGAAAGCTGTAGAGTCTCATTAATGCTAGTTTTTTTTAATCAACAGTTCTGAGTAGTAAACATTCATTTTTCTAGATATCTTCATTAGTATCTAATATACCTCTGAAGATATTAGGATTTTGTATATTATGGAATTCACTTGTAAATTTTATACCTTAAAATGTAAAATGACAGTTGTGATTATAGGACGGAGCTATGTATTAGAAGAGAAAAATGGTGCCTAGCTAAGTTGGTTATTCATTTATTTTTGTTGTTCCACAATTGCAGTCTCAATTTGTTGATCTTTTCTCCACTGGCCAAGGCCCTTTGCTTTTTCTCTGAGACAATTTACACACATGTTCTGTTTTCAACTCACTGGTATGAACACAGCCCACGCCCGTCAGTGCGTGCCATAACCACGTTGGGCAGTGACACCGTGGTGGCACTCCGCCTGTGCTTTCCACAATCCCGCTGTGATGAAGGGTCATATTCTCTGTCATGCTTGTAAGACAGGCTGGAGACACAGAAGTGACTAAGACAGGCACATCCCCTTCCTCAGAAAGCTAAGAATACGGTGGCATAGATCATAAGTCACAGAAGCAGGAGCAAAAGCAGAGCTTGCCAGAATAAAATCGCACACACAAAAAATAAAATCAGGGCAAAATCATTGGTTATATTTTGCCTAGAAATAAGCAAAAAACATTTTTAAATGCCTGTGTGAATCCATATTCTGAGATTAAAATACCCTTTGTAGGATCAAAAATATGCTTTCCAACTTAAAATGTAGGCAAGGCACAGAAAAGCAGATAAGCTTTTATAAAAACCGAATCAGTGAAATAACAGGCATTACCTCTGTAAAAAATAAAATGAAAACTGTGAAGAAAACAAATGAATCTTAGAAGATAGTGAAGCTCTTCCTCATGTGTGATGAGAATTATCTGAGCAAAGAACAGATCATCAGAAAGAGATAAATAAGGGAAGACATGTTTCCTCTCAACCCTTTGTGCTCCAGACTTAAACATTAACTGACCTGGTTACCCCCAAATTAATGAATAAAACCCAAACTTTCTGAATTTCTAGTTTACTGATGTAAGTAAATCCCATACACACTTATTCATAAATCAAGAAATACATTTTAAAAGTCAGAAGAGTTTTAGATTTTGACACAAAATGACTGAATAATAATGAAACAACATAAACAGAGCTTTGTGTAGAGTAGGTTATTGACAAATGCCCTATACAAAGCCAAGTTGCTTAGTACGACTAAGAAAAATAAGAAAGAAAAACTATATATCAATGTTCTTAGGAAAAACTCTTACATGTGCACATACATATCTGAAATTGTAATGTAGCTGATAGATGAGTCAGGTACAAACTCACAAATAGGGAAGACATGACGAGACAGAAATATCTGTCACGAGACACATCGAATAATAGAAGGTACTGAGATCTAAGCAAATACTTAATATGCTTTTATAACAACATAAAAGTCAGAAATAACCTAATATTAATAAAATAATAATACATTTTTTTGCAGATACATAGTTTTGTTTTTTTATATTTTCAGGAAGTACATATATATTTTTTTCAGCATATTACGGGGGTACAAATGTTTAGGTTACATTAACAGCAACTGTAAAATATAGATTTGAAAACAAAATTATATTTTTAAAAATAATTACTTTTGTGGAAGAAAGAAAAGAGAAAGTTAAAGCAAATTAAAATGATTTTATATATGTGAATTTAAAAGATGCTATTTTCTTCTACTTACTAGTAAGTAGGGAGAAATAGTTGAACATATGATTATAAACAAGTAGCAGAATAAAGCCATAACATGTTAATAGTATATTCAATTAATTGGAAAAGAAAAAGAAATACAGGTACGCCCTTCATCATAGGAATTTTTGTCCAGGAGATGTCAAACAGCCTGTGGGTTAAATGTGTAGGACATTCAAAGAGGAGGGTGCCTGAATCGGGTTTCCTCAGGCGGTCATCTGGGGGCAGACACCAGCATAGCACGAGTATGTGATATGTGCAGATCAACATGCTATTTCAGAAGTTTTTGTATAAGCCTGGACCACGCAAAGACATGCCCAGCAGTACTGATAACAGATACAGATCTCAGACCTGCTCAGCTTGTGCACTGTGCAAACCAGTGCCGCTCTGAGCCTCTCCCATGTGGTCCCTGGTGGTCTCTGAACAAAGCCCTCTGTGTCTACATCTGACTAATCCTGAAGTTAACAAAAGACATATTGTACAATCACTAAGGGGAAAGTAAAAGCAAATTAAAATGATTTTATATATGTGAATTTAAATATTCAGATTGTTCAATCAATATGTCTGTGAGTTTGATTTCAGGGTATAATCAATTAAGGCGTCTTCTACATCCAACTATCAAAAAAAGATATAATAAGAAAAAAGGTGAAAATGTAGGAAAAAAGTGAAATGTAGGAAAATTTAAAAGAAATATAACAATATCAAAATACATAAACTTAGCTATTATCAGAAAGCAGAATCTCTCCTGTGAGGCACATAGTCTCAATTGTGATACACAAGTAACATAAAAGCATATAAATGTGTACATACAACATTAAGGAAGAAAACATACATGAGCAAAAAAGCAAGGTTATGAAAATTACACATATATTTTCCAGTAAAGAAGATATGTATAGGTCAGGTGTCGTGGCTTTTGCCTGTAATCCTAGCACTCTGGGAGGCTGAGGCAGGAGCATCACTTGAGCCCAGAAGTTTGGGGTTGCTGTGAGCTACAATGACAATACTGCACTCTAGCCAGGGTGACAGAGTAAGACTCTCAGGAAAAAAAAAAAAAAAAGATATGTACACATATATACACAAATATATATTTATAAATGTATGAGAAGAGTATATGACATATATGATTGTATATATAAATATCTACATGAATATAAATATATTTTGTGTATGAAATATGATGACTATATATGCAGTATATGTGAATTTTGATATTAGGTGACAAGATTAACTTGATGTTTATTTTCTTTCTTTTCCTTTGTATTCCCACTATGAATATTTTACTATTTGGTTAAAGAAAAATATGCCTGTTAAAAACAATGGATCTAATATGGCAAGGAAAGCCCACAGGCTCCCGTTCTCCCAGTGAGATTCACTGACTTGTCATTCGAACTAGCACCTTACCGCCTTTGCTAATGAGTTTAAGTACTTTGCAACCTTCCTCCCCTCAGCTACCCAGACCTAGAGTCAGCCCTGTTTCCACTGCATGGGTCCTCAGTTAGCAGGAAGCGTTGCAGGAAGTGTACACGAGATGGCATCTTTTTCACTCTGACCTCGTGAGGTCTCATCCCTTAGAAGAGACAGTGAAAGTTGTGAGTGGGAGCAGGGCCGTGCCGAGGCTTAGCCCCGCACACAGGAGCTCACCATGCTGGAACACCGGGCATCCTTCTCATGTCGCAACGTAAGCGCCACAGGCTACTGAGACAATGTTTTTCACACTGCTCTGGTTTTCCGAAGTGGCTGTGGCCGGAGTCTGTTCCTCTGTCTACCCAGCTCCCAGCTGGGTGCTGAAACACTGAAGACAAAGCCGCGTGCTCAGACTGCACAAACGCCATCCACCACCGGCAGGCCACTGACTTCACGGTTGTGTCCACTGATGTCCCTCCACGCTGGCTTTAATTAGGAGAAGTTGTTAGAGCTCAGTTAAGATTTTCCTAGGTATGGACCTGGCGCAGGCCGAACTGATTTTTTGTGTAGTGACAGACTCCACGACATGGCCTCCAGAGTCCTACAGCTGCTGATTTCCATGTCCTGAAGTAATACATAGTCTTACTTCAGGCTTTTCTTCAGCAGGAGACACAGCCACACCCTTTCTCTGCAGGGCCCAGCAGCCAGAGACAAGAGGAGAGAAAGCACAGCTCGCCGACAGCACACAGCCTGGGGGTGAGCCTCCACCGAATCGGGTTTAAAGATTATCAGCCCTGTGATTCCAGACAAGTTGCTCAAACTCTTTGGGCTCAGTTTTCTCATGGACGAAATGCAGACAGCACTTACAGTTGTCTCTGTGAATATTTCATCCGTGTCCCCTGGACAGACCGGAGTCCCCTCAAACCATCTGCACGCGTGCTCTGGCTCCCCGGGCTCCTCGGCCCTCGGGCAGCACAGGCTGAAAGCACCCAGGAGTTACTGCTCCAGGAACAGGTCCCCCAAATTAAAGATGTTCGCTGGCAGGTGCGTGACACCTCAGTTTACTTGCTGTTGCCAGCTCTGAGCCTGTTCTGAGCAGAGGCTCCCAGTAAAAGCAAACCCCAGCCATCCTGGCGGTAACCCACTCAGCGCCATGTGGTTTGCTGGCTTCCCGTCCTTCCTTGTTTTCCTTCCCTGTTTCTTCAGAAGGCTTCCTGGACCCCCTTCCATGTTGCCATATGCTTAAATCCTCGTCTTGGGCCTGTGCTGGGAACTGAGAGATCAAAACTAATATGGCACTGGAGGTAAAAATATTGTCAATAATGACTAAATAAATAGAGCACCCATACACGTGTGGCCCAGAGCTTGACGCAGAGCAGAGCTTTAACAAATACTAGCTCCTCTCACTCTTACCCATAGGCTTGTGTGTTGGACATTCCTTTTCTCCTGCCAGAGTTAAAAAAAAAAAAAAAAATGAAAAGACAAATGAGTCAAGGGATGGGGAGAAAAAGCTCTATCCCTCTAAAGAAACTATAAAATGGCTTAGGTCTGTAGCCACAATTTGTTTCCCCAACCAGAAACCTATAATTAGAACCGTGTGCCTATCTTATCATGGGCAGCACCGGAAAATGGAAGGTCTCACATGCAAGGGCCAGGTTTGTGAACCCAAGTGCACACTAACACGGGGACACAAGTTCACCTCCCTGTCTCCTCTTCTTCAACAAACTGTAGAAACAGAGCCACATTTCTCATTGTCATAGAGAGAGGTTGTAAATAGGTGAGAGGGAAGGTTAGAAAACATCCTGTCATGCTAGATTATAGCAGGAGGTGTCCATATAAACTCATGTTTATTTTAATGGAGAGCCAATGAATAGGTAAATAGACAATAGGTAGGTAGGTAGATGACAGATTGATAGGCGATAGCTAGATTGATAGAAAACATAGATAATTAGAGTCATGTACGTATGTGTGGCTTAGTACATGTGCAAATACTAGTAGCCATGTCCACCGAGAAGGCCTAGCAACAGTGACACCCCAGTAGCAAGAAGCACAATTGGTGCCCATATTTACTTTCAAAATACATTATCCAACCAAACAAACCCTGGCTTCCGACAGAAAGGATTGATTCTGGGCTGGGCAGGGAAGACACAGAATGAGGTATACCATTGGATACTGCCAGAAAATAATGAAGCACTTAAAAAATAAATAAATGGAAAGCAGGAACATGCCAAAAAGACACAGGGGCCAGTGTGAAAGACTCCCAAAGCCACAGCAGGAACAACTGGAGCAATGGAAGAAATAACAATAATAGTGTATCATACGCCACATACCAAAGAGTAGAATAAGCACCCTGAGTCCATAGTGACATAAAAAGATGATTAAATAAGTGAATAAATGAGGATAAGAAACAAATATTCTTAGAGAAGAGTTTTAAATAATAAATAGAGAGGAATAAGGGAGCAGGAAACCACCATTATAATACCATAGCAATAATTGCTGCAAGCCACATACATGGAGATTGCCAAAACTAGTGGGAAAAATTTTAAAGAGAGACAGAGTATTTGCATAGCCTAAAAATAACTCCCTAAAAATATATATTATTTACTGGAGTGGTTTTAACATATGACCTCAGATTCCTTGATGGCAGGACTTAGTGACTTGCTTCTAACAGAGTGTGGAATGGGAAGAAATAGAAACCATACAATGGCAGAAGAATCTGGCAGAAACCACCTGAACAGAGTGGCGAAGGTTAGCATTCATGTGGCCCTGATATGATGGGATGAGAAAGACACATCACCTGCATATTATTCTTCCCAAACACCATAGTACCAGTCTGCTTACAACAAGCCATCAGGCAAATCCCAGTTGAGGGACGTTCTCCAAAATACCTGAGCAGAACTCTTCAAAAGTGTCAGAGTCATGGAGACCAAGGACAGACCTGAGACTCTCCTGGTCGGCAGAGACCGAGAAGGTAGGCTGTCTGAAGGCACTCTGTTCATGGATGGGTCCTGCAACAGAATAAAGACATTAGAGAAAAAAACTGGAAAAATCCAAATAAAGTCTGTAGTTAAATTTAGTGTAAGAATAGTTTTCAGAAAAGAGAAGAATTTTAACATTTTTCCTTTCAGAACTGTGTATAGAACTAGCTTGCCACTTTACTTCTTATGTTACCAAATCTCAAGTTCAAATTTGGAAATAAAAATAAGCCTTACTAAAAAAATCATTTTAAAAATGTATTGGTACATCTCTTAATGAACTCCCTATTCTAGATTCTAGAATTAAAAATTATCACAGTGTTGGATCTACACCAGTGACATTTAGAAAATAAGTCAATGTCCATTCCCTGAAGCAAGAATCCCAGGACAGGTTCTGTTCCCTCGGCACGGTGTTGTCACAGAACACTGTCAAATCTCAACAGTGTCTAACAGAATCTGAGGTGACCCCTCCTCACTCCTTCCTTTACCTGCGTGTAGCCAGTCTACTGCAACTTACCTCCGACTTTGCCTCAGTCTTGTCTGAGATATGAACCCGGACTCTACCAGAGTGGTTCAAAGTCAAGATGCAGCAATCTGTGCCTTAAAGCCACTACCATTTGGCTGAGGGATGCTGAGCCCCACGTCCTTGCCTATATAAATTGATAACTGACACATTCTTCTTTTAAACATTCCCATTCCGATGCCCAGATCTTTGTATAGCACTGAATTGACAACAGATTGAAATTAACAACCTTTGAAAACAAAGCTGCATTTCTACCTCCAAAAGATACTTGAGAAAAAATCAACCTTTTCCTCCCCAACTCATCCGTCCCTGCAGCAGCGTGAACTCGGGATGGACAAAGTACAGGACCGTCACTCCAGTGAGTGTCTGTCCTCATAGAAACAGAGAGCTGGGGATGATGCCCCTTCCCAGAACAGCGGGGAGCAGTTCAGGGAATCAAACCTTTCCTTCAGGAGGAAGGTTTGTGACGGCTCTCACAGACATATGTCCCTAAGAGTCTATGGAGATCCCAGTGCTAGAGGTTAGCAATGGCCTCAAAAGGAAAATGGAGACTTTAGTTGGCAATCCCCTAATCCACCTCACAAAATAATCAGTGGCCTGTCCCATCTTGTAAAATATCCCTGTCTTTCTACCTTTGCTTCTAATTCCGTCCCTCTTGTATTTCTTGAGATTTGTTCCTTTGATAGTTTCTTTATGTTCTATGTTGACATTTGCAGGTTGCAAGGCATTACTCTTGGCCAAACTCAGATTATCACAGATAATTAGGATTTATTAGGAGTGAAAACATTATGTATGACTTGCTTCATGAATTTAGCATGCAAATACGGTTTTGTTTCTTTTATCTCTTCACCTAATTGCTTTACCCTTCATATGTGATATATTAATACTATTAATAGCAGGATACTTTAGCCCAATACTTTATAGTTTTGATTTATGCCATGTAAATTATTCAAAGATCTCAAAAATTCATTCAATCTCAAAGCAGCTGATGTTCAGAAAGACCACAGAGGCAGAACGGGGTCTTGGTGATTCCAAGCTATTGCTGCTCATAGACATGCTTCGAGGATGGATCCTTCATGACTAACCGAGAGGGCACGTTCACCACTGAGATTCCTGCTGGTGCTGCCGCCTGCCTGGACGACGCCTGCACCCAACACCAGGCCCGCACCCCCCCACCTTGTCCCCGCCTCTCCACCTGACGTCCTCTTCGGTCGGCAGTCCTGTGCTCACAGCTCTTCCCCAGACACAACCATCTTGCTGTTACTGTGGGACTAGAAGCTTCAGCATCGGTTACACTCTGTATAAACCCACATCTGCCTGTGGAAGGCCAGTCCTCCGCGTGTGCTTGCCCTCTGACGAACTCCCGTTGGAAGTTCCAAATGCACGGAGCTCTGGCTCCTCTGCTTGGCTCTCCAGACTCTGCTCTCCAAGGGGAATAGCACCTTTGCTAACTCTGCTACACAAAATTCTGGGATAGTGGACATATCCTTGCTTTATTTTATTGCTTAACAAAGGGCAGCTATTCAAACAATTTTTTTACGAAAAAATTATCTACTCCAAACTGTCATTTTGCCTGAACTGGAAAATTATTTATATCAAAGTGAAAAACAAATATAATATAACACAGGTTAACAACAGCAGCAAGAGACCACCCTCACTGAGAGAGAACCACAGTAGGGCGCAGCATGCCGTGTCCTTCCAGCGGGGCAGCTGAAGGTGTGCACCTCGCTTCCGCTCTCGCCTCGCTTCCTCTGTTGCCCCGCTTCCGCTGTCGCCTTGCTTCTACTGCCAGTTTCTGTCTTCTGTGCAGTCTCCGTCATCCTCACGATAGGTCGCCTGTCCTCTGACTGCCTTTCTCTCGCGTTTCTTTATACTTTGCTTTCTTTCTACCACCCTTAACTGAAGACTGAATCTCTCTTTGCTCTTGGAATATTCATGGTTGTACCTACTGCGTGGTGTTTTATTTTTTCCGTGATGTCACTTGGTCTCTAAACTATCATCAATACGGTCTGGAACTCTCTGAGCCTCTCAGTGAAACTCCATTTGAACTTATTTGATCCAGAGATTATACACTCACCTGAGCAGAACTCTCGTGTCAGTCCTGTGTCTCTTCTCACGTGGCACTGGCCAATCTGCATGTGCTCGACTTGGCGCAGTCCCTTCAGTTCTGACCACAGCTGCAGGGCGTGGCTGCGGCTCGTTACCCAAAAGCAGCTGTGAGCACATGGGTACCCAGAGTGTCCCTCCTACTCCATGATGTCACCTGCGATGTGGTTTGCTATGCCATTTAGGAATATCCACAAGGACAATTCAGTCAAATGGGATGGATAAAACCCACTAGCTCTGTGGTCTGGCAGAGTAAGTGAGCAGCTAGCTTGTGAGACATGTTAGACATAGACACGTAAAGTGGTACGCACATGTCCTAAAAGTAGGTATGAGGGACCAACAAAGTGACAGATATTCCCAGGGCACAAACTGTTCATGACAGTCCTTGCACCCATAAATAGGCCACCCATTAGTGATATGCACATGGTCCTCAGTGTTCCCTGCTTGAGACAGGCATGTAAAAGGGAAGCTGCTCTGCACACTTTTGTGAGTTACAGCTGTGGCCAGGTGTTCCTGCTCCTGCATCTTTTCAATAGAATAGGGGTGTACTGGGTCTGTGTGCATAGCCTCTCCACCCTAGGTCTGGAAGCGCCACAGTGTGCGTGGGAAGGTGAGGCGGAGACAGCAGAGCTAAGCAGGGCAACATGCACTGAGGATCATATAGACGCCTACGTGCAGCCTTATCAGTTCACATTAGGGATCCTTCACAATAATAGTTATTGGCCTTTACAAACTGAATGATACTTTATCCAAGACTTAACCAGGTGTTCAGCTGTGCCTAAAAAGGATGGCTCCTTCTCCTGGTTGCATTAGCCTTCCTCATCTGTGTCCCTCTGCTTCTTACTTTGTGCTTTAATCTGACCCAGTGGACTACATGCTTAGAGACCTTTCCTGTGCCTGTGCATCTTGCTGCTGTGTGCTCCCTGGAAGGTCTGCCTGGGGGTCCACCCAGAAGTCATCACAGCTGCCCACTTCTCACCCTGAGAGCGCCCTGCCTACTCACGACGTTTCCTCCTCACCCCGTCTTCCTTATCAGCTACAATCTGTTTTCCTCTCTTCACATCAAAAACCATGTGTTTTTTCATGAATGACAGCCTCACTGTCTTCCATTTGTAACATTTAGTAATGTTCTTTATATCCTACACAATTTGTTATGTAAACTGTGTATCAGCCATTTTACACATGCATGCACATGCATATACACACACGCATACACACACCAGTTGAACAATATATCAGTAAGAGTCAGGAATCAGTATGTCAGGAAGATTTAAGCAACTGGAAAATATTAATAATCAAGACAGGGCTTAAACGCCATTTTACTTTTCCTTGATGGTTAATGAGATTTTAGTAATTTAAACTTATTCAAGGGTAGATGTTTTAAAATGACTACAATGAGGACCTTCTTGCAAGCATAAATGCTTTAAAATTAGTTTTAGTGCTCCGGTAATCGTGAGCTCTGCATTCTGCCATCTTCTCGCTCTTGCTCAATCACTGCAAGACTGCATACTTCCCAGGGGTATATCTACAACACATAAGTGCTTCTCTCTTTCAATTTCCAATATTTATTTGTTGCAAAGAGCCAATTTAAGGAGAACTACATGGAACCATCGAGATTCCACATGAACACTTACAAGGACTGATCTGCAAATCAGAAGCATGCCAATAATTTTAAAATGCCCTAAGCAAAAATTCCTAACATTTACTTTGCTATATCCTTCTGAAATATGACTTTATAAGGAACATCCAGGAAAATAAAAAATGCCTGTTAGTTACTCTGTCTGAGAAACACAGAAAAATTAATACTTTATATACACATAAAAAGAATGACAGTGAATCAAGGTATTAAATAGTTGAATATTAAATTAGGAGATGGACTGTGCTTATATAATGATCTTACAATTTTGATTTTACCATAAGGACTGCTGTAATTATAGATATTGACAATGAAGCCACTATAGCCTGTGCTATATTTGCTGAAATGAGCAGAAAATTCCTGATCCTCCGATTGAAATACTATATTTCAGGAGGCCCAGGGACAACATAAAGTGTGACTTTCATCCATGCAAGTTGCACCTTTCCGACAGACTCTCTACTGCTGGGAAAGTCAGAAATAGTCTCACCTTCATGGAACCTGCAGTCTCCAGGCAACTCTTACAAAAACAAATCTTTGCTTATTTTTTCTAATAAATACTTGTTCCTTGTAAAAATAGGCAAAATGTGTGCTACCGTATAGAGAAAAAAGTAAGAATCTCCACGAACTGATACTCCAAATAAAAATACTCTCATATGAATGGTAAATATATCATCAGATAAATACAACTTTTGTTCATTAACCAAATGTTATTAATAATTTTGTTTCTACTGCATGTATGCCAGATCCTGTGTTATGGGAGGATGGCAAAATGGTCAGCAATATCAAATGTAGGATTTTCCCATTAGGGAGTTTATCATCTAGCGGAGCCGGCAGACATGCATCAAATAATCACACACTCATAAAGTGACAACTACAGTAAGAGCTACAGTGGGGAGATGTGTGACCTATGAAAGTTCACAGTTAATGTCAAACTGTCCTCTGTAGTTTTGCAGAGATGTGCTCTTCCCTCGCCCAATGGTGAAAAGCCCTGGATTATCAGTCTTTGTATAAGAAAGTTCTGGATTCTCCTCGCCAGCGAATGTGCTATTGTCCTAGAGCTGCTCAGCATTAAGTCCCTCCCGTGCCACTGCATTTTATCCACCCGTCCGCACGGCCACACTCTGCACCTTGTTATTACTGGGAACTATTTTTTTGCTTCAATTTTAAATGCCAACATTTTATTCCCTGACTCCAACTCCTCTGCTTAGCATATGTGTTATATTCACTTACTTTCATCAGTATAATTGTATATTTTACATATTAAAAAAACTGATTCACAAAGCAATGAAGAAACTTGCCTAAAGTTATACAACTAGTAAATATGCTACAATGGTATATTTCTTTAGAAAAGATATTTGATAAAATTCAAAATTGATCCATAATTTAAAAAATCTCTTATTGCATGAAAAGTAAACCATAGCTCCCTAATGTAATAAATGTTGTACAATAATTAAAATCAAATTTTATTGTGGAATTCCACAATGGTCCCATTAAAATGAAGGATCAGAAAAGTTCTTCTGGTGACAGCATAACTACTTTATAATGTTCTTAAAGGCATCTTCAGTCAATTAAATGAGAAAGTTAATTTAAAAAAGTATAATGATCATAGGTTAGGCAAATAATCATTCGTTAATGTAATTAACAATAGTTAATTTACTGCTAAATGCCAGCCCTGGGCCAAGCAGTGCAGCTTCAGTGACAAGAAGCAGGTATGCGATTTGTCCCCTCCTGGTTCTTAGCACCCCTTGGTCAAAGTGCTCTTGGTGCCATGTTAGGGAAAGTTCAAGGTTCATGTGAGAATGAATACCAAGGCAGAACTATTCACAGACAGAGCCAAGGAAGGCCCTCACAGGGCCTGCATTTAGGGGAGGGTTCACCAGCCACAAGCCAGGTGACCACATGGCATGAGTGTCCCAGGAAAGGCAGTGGCAGCAGTGAGAGTGGTAAGCTCCCACGAGTAGGAGCTCCAGGACACAATAGAATGCTAGGTGGAGATTAGTACAGTCAAGGTTGTAGTAATGAGTAGAAACTCCTGAGTGAAACTTTTGCAAATCAGTAAGAGTATGATTTTTACCTGAGAAGTGGAAGGGCCCTGTAAGTTTTTAAAAGGTGAATTGTAGGTAGGAGAAGGGTGGAAAAAAAAAAAAAAGGTGAATTGTAATGTTAAAATTTTCATTTCAAAAGAAACATTTTGACTACTTTATAGATTATCAGTGGGAAGGAAAAAGGCCCAAGGTAAAAACTGATAATGAAGATTTTACAATAAATAATAAGGAGATGATGGTGGGCCAGCTCGGAGGTGTAGATACAGCTATGTAAAGAGAAATGGCAGATTACACAAATACTTGGTTCAATGGCTGGAACTTAGTGGTTGCTGAGATCCGGAAGAGGGAAGAGAAGGTGCATGATGGTAGCTTCCACTACAGTGGGAACCACCTAGCAAGGAGGGGATTCAGGAGGTGAAGGAGCATGGTGAGTGCATCAGGGACCAGCTGAGTTTGAAGCTTGGATGAGCAATCCCAGTATACAAGTCCAGGAAGCATTTAAAGCAGTGGTCTAAACTCAATAAATTGTGTCTCAGATGCCGATTTAAGGTTCGTCAGTATTCGATGAGTACAGAATACACAGCAGTGAATGAGACAGCCAATGCATTCTTTTTATTTATTTATTTATTTCAGCATATTACAGGGGTACAGATGTTTAGGTTACATGTATTGCCTTTGCCCCACTCGAGTCAGAGCTTCAAGTGTGTCCATCCCTGACATGGTGAGTACATGTGGTGCTTGTTTTTCCATTCTTGTGATACTTCACTTAGCAGAATGGGCTCCAGCTCTATCCAGGATAATACAAGAGGTGCTAGATCACCATTGTTTTTTGTGGCTGAGTAGAACTTCATGGTATACAGATATCACATTTTATTTATCCTCTCATGTATTGATGGGTACTTGGATAGTTTCCACATCTTTGCAATTGCTAATTGTGCTGCTATAAATGTTTGAGTGCAGATGTCATTTTTATAGAATGTCTTTTTTTTTCCTTTGGGAGATGCCCAGTAATGGGACTGCTGGATCAAATGGTAGTTCTACTTGTAGTTCTTTGAGGTATCTCCATATTACTTTCTATAGAGGTTGTACTTCAAGCTATACTACAAGGTTATAGTAACTCAAACAGCATGGGACGGGCACAAGAACAGAGACATAGACCAATGGAACAGAACTAAGAACCCAAATATAAAACCATCCTCATATAGCCATCTAATCTTTGACAAAGCAGACAAAAACATTCACTGGGGAAAAGAATCCTTATTCAATAAATGCTGCTGGGTAAACTGGATAGCCACATATAGAAAACTAAAAGAGGATCCACACCTCTCACCTCTCACAAAAATCAACTTACAGTGGATAACAGACTTAAGCC